>JADRCD010173211.1:0-22814 GCA_019843815.1 Montemys delectorum | reverse complement strand
CAGGAGAAAAACCAGCCATGCTCTACAACCTTCCTAATGCTGTGACCCTTTAATACAATTCCTCATGTTGTAACCGCCAACCATCAATTTATTTTTGTTACTACTTTATAACTGTAATTTTTGACAATGTTATGGATCATAATGTAAGTATCTGTGTTTTCCAATGGTCTTATGCCACCACTGTGAAAGGGTCACTAGATACCCTCCACCCAAAGGTGAGTTACAACCCACAGGTTAAGAACCACCGCTCTACAGAGTAAAGTTCAGGGCTATCTTGAACAACTTACTGAGACTCTGTCTCAAAAAGAAAAAAAGAAAAAAAAAAAAAAAGAAGAGGAGGTATATAGTCTAGTGGCAGAGTATTTGCTTAGTGTGTACAAAAGCCTTAGGCTCAATCCTCCCAGTATCCCCTTCCTCTCCTCCATGTTTTTGCTTCACAATGAATAGGTCATATAATAAAGTTAGAAATGGTATGCACATATGGAAGGACAAGCCTGTGTAGTTGCAGCTTCTATTGTAATATAAATGAACAAACCTCTTCCTCTGTAGAAAGAGCTGTCAGCTTATTGTTCAAACATATCCTGAGAACCACTGGAGTTCGGTTAATCTTCTTTGTAATAGAAACATAATGAAAGAGCTATTAAAACCACTATAACTAATAAAGTTGTTAGGGTCATACTGTAAGAAGTGACACCATTGTTTCACTTCTTAATGGAGCCTTTAAAAAAAGATCTCTTTATTTTTTGTGCATTGGTGCTCTGCATGTCTGTGAAAGGGTGCTAGATTCTCTGGAACTGGAGTTACAGACAGCTGTGAGCTGCCATGTGGATCCTGGGAATTGAACTCAGGTTCTCTGGAAGAACAGCCAGTGCTGGTAAACACTGAGCCATCTCTTTAGCCCCGAATGTTCTCTTTTCTTGGGATTGTGGGGGCGGGGGTCATGAAAGCCTTGTTTCTATTGGGACAGTAAGGGTAAAATGCTAAAAACCTGTTATATTTTTACAGTGACCTGCCATATTTCTTTCTTTTATTCCTTCTTGCCCTTTGTTTTCTGGTAGTGTCTCTGTAATTTTGCCTCAGCCTCTCTAGTGCTGGAACACAGGTGTGTATTCCACCAGCCTCCACCACCCATGGTTTTAAATTAACAGTGTGAGGAGAACTAGTAAGACAGTATATTCCAAGGTGGGGTTTTCAACATGTGTGATATATAGGTACCCATGTACAGATATGTGGAGACCAGAGGTGGCTTTTCTATCTTTCTCTACTTCATATTTGTTGTTCAGTTAATTTATTGAGACAAGGTCTTGCTATATAGCCCTGACTGACTAGCAACTTGTTTTGTAGACCATGATGACCTCTGTCTCTAAAATACTGGAATTAAAGGTTGCACTTCAATGCCTGGTTGAAATTATCATCATCATCATCATCATTATCATCATTTTGAGACAGGGTCTCTCATTGAACCTATAACTTGCCAATTAGGCTAGACTGCCCTGCAGAATAGGATCTTCTGTCTTTTCCCAGTTTTGGTATGCCAGGCTTTTTCTATGGACGCTGAATATCCAAACTCTGTCCCTGTGTTTGCACTTTAACACAGAGCCACCTCTACATTTGCTTCCAAAATAACTTTTTAATAACTTATTCCTGTGGCAACTGTGTAATCATAGGAAGTGGTAGCTATCCTTTGTTGCTGTTTTGAAACATTCTCATATAGCCACAACTGGCTTCAACTTCTTTGTGTAGCCAAAGCTCTTCCTGAACGCCTGCCTTCACTTCCCAAGTGTCAGGATTATGAGTGTGTTCTACTACACCTGGGTGTAATAGCTGTGCTCAAAGTTGAGAGTCTTCTTTGTGTATAACACTTTTGGTGAGATTAATTGCTTAAATAAGAAGATTTTGAGGGCTAGTGATAGGGTTCAGTGGTTAAGACTGGCTGCTCTTCCAGAGGACATGAGGTTCAATTTTCAATACCCACATGCAGTTCATAACTGTCTGTAATTTCAGTTTAAGGAGTTCTGATGTCCTTTTTCTAGCCTCTGCTGGCACCAGACACACATGTGGTACACAGATATACCATACATGCAGACACCACACACCCACATACATAGAAATAACTTTAAAAAAAAAATGAAAGAAAGAGAATTTCTTGGAACCATTAGCAAGAAATGTCTTCATTTCACACAATTATGAAGTAAGCCCATTATACCAGGTGTAGCTAAAGGAATGAGCAAGGCTATGGATACAACTCAGTGTTAGAATGCTTGCCTGAGAACCTGAGTTCATTCCCAATACTGCCTTTACAAAGGAAATAAAAAGGGTTAAGATAAGCTGGGTGTGCTAATGCACACCTTTAATACCAGCAGAGACATTTAGATATCTGTGAGTTCATGGCCAGCCTGTCTTAAGATATAAAAAGGAAAAGGATAAACAAGATTAAAATCATTACTACCTTTGAAGAGTTACCATTTCTTGGGAAATAGAGTCACACAGTGACTCTATTTTGGCTTTGTAATAGAGATGGAAATTTCGTACTGTTTATATCCTAGAATGACCCTGACTAATTAAAACAGAGAACCATAAGTCAGGGGCAAGTGTTGGCTGTGTGTCATTTTGATTTTTTTTTCCCCTTTTTTAATGATAGGATTTTTGAATGTAGTCCAGATTGGCCTTGAACTTGAGGCAGTCCTACTGCATCTCAAATGCTATAATTACAAGCATACACACCACACCTGATAACTACTCAATGCTAGATTCAACAAAAGTGATATGAGAAATACCCTCTATGGGTGTTCACTTATTACAAAGGATATACAAATTAAGACAGAGGTTAAATTGCTTTCATAGATTCAACACTCCTTGCCAGTCTTTGAAAATTTAAATTGTTAAG
Source organism: Montemys delectorum (assembly GCA_019843815.1). Lineage (NCBI taxonomy): Eukaryota > Metazoa > Chordata > Mammalia > Rodentia > Muridae > Montemys > Montemys delectorum. The sequence continues at coordinate 19,927 of JADRCD010173211.1, read as the reverse complement.
TTGAGATGTTAAATTTTAAATGTAAGATCTTAAAATAGTGGGAAAGACTTGGAAATAGATGGTACCTTCTGAAGAAACATTTATGATGTGAGAGAATGCCCTTAAGTTCTTGACAGTTTGCAGGTGTAAATACATTTGTTCAAGTAGGAGTGTTTGGTGTCATAGGACTGGAAGTTGTGGAATTTGAAGTGGCTGTAGTTGGTGGGAAATCCAGTGCAAGGTCTCAGAGAAACATCAAGTACTAATTATATAATTCAGAAAAAGCCTAGGATGATAGTAACTTCCAATACAGTTTGGCAGTTTAATAAGAGAGAGAGCTAACTTATAAGCATCATATATACTTACCTTTTGAAGCCATCGTTCTGGTGAATTCTTCTATTTTTTTTTTAATAATCATTTTTCTTTTTTTTTTTAAGATTTATTTTTATCTTTAGATTTATTTACTTATTTTATGTATTTGAGTGCTCTGTAGCTGCTTTCAGACACACCAGAAGAGTTCACTGAATCCCATTACAGATGGTTGTCAGCCACCATGTGGTTCCTGGGAATTGAACTTAGGACCTCTAGAAGAGCAGTCAGTGCTCTTAACTGCTGAGCCATCTCTCCAGCCCTCTGGTGAATTCTTAATTTGGATTTTGGAATTTAATGCATCTATTCTAACATCTGCTTAACAGAGATATGTTAAAAAAGTCCTGAATCTTACCTGTAATTATTAATCCTTTGTTACTATACAGACATTTAAAAGTCCTTATTAGGCTGATGAGATGACTTAGTAGATAAAATACTTGCCTATAAGCCTGGCAACAAGAATTCAATTTCCAGAACCCACATAGAGGAGAAGGGATAGAACTGACGCCACAGAGTGTCTTCCATCCTCTGCTACCCATAACACATACAGATAATAAATAAAATTTTTAAGAGATTTATTTTTTTTAGTTGTACTCAGATATTATTAAAATCTGATGTAGGGCCAGATGTGATGATGTACATCTTTAATATCAGCACTTGGGAGGCACAGGCAATCAAGTCTTTGAGCTTGAGGCCAGCCTGATAATACAGAGTGAGTTCTAGGACATCCAGGGATACACAGAGAAACCCTGCCTTGAAAAACGAAAACAAACAAAACAAAAACAACAACAAACTGATCAATCTTTGGGAGCTTTACTTCATAAGTTCTGAGAACTTTCATATTAGAAAAGACATGTGATGTCAGTTTCTTTAAAAATAAGTATATCTTAATCATAATGGTGATTTTAGTTTGGTATCTAGTAGAATAGATAAAATTCAGGTAAGTTAATTGGGAGTAGTTAATTAAGTAGATTTTCTCCTTCTATGTTTCAAAAAGTTGTTGAAAATCTTCAGAGAAAAAAAATTACTCTGGTATACAATATAAATAACTTCTCACTTTATCTCATACAGCTCAAAGAAAATGAACGGCACCCTGGACCACCCAGACCAACCAGATCTTGATGCTATCAAGATGTTTGTGGGCCAGGTTCCAAGGACCTGGTCTGAGAAAGATTTGAGGGAGCTTTTTGAGCAGTATGGTGCTGTCTATGAAATCAACATCCTAAGGGATAGGAGCCAAAACCCTCCTCAGAGCAAAGGTGAGCTCTTGTTTTGTTTTATTTTATTTTATTTTATTTTATTTTATTCTTTTAATATATGGAGGTCAGAGAACAAGTTGAGATGCTAGCTTCTTTCCATTATGTGGATCCCAGGAACTGAACTCAAGGTTAGACTTGACTGGAAGCCCTTTACCACCAGCAAGTACTTTCACCCATTGAACAGGCTTACTCAAGGCCAGGGTTTTGTTTTGTTTTGTTTTGTTTTGTTTTGTTTTTTTAACAGAGTATACATGAATGGGCTTTAAATTTTTTGTGTTTGTCTTGTCTGAGACAAAGTATCTGTAGCTTTGGTGGTCCTAGAACTTGCTGTGTAGAACAGATTGGCTTCTAACTCAAAATATCCCCCTGCCTCTGCCTCTTAAGTGTTTGGATTAAAGGCATGCACCATCATATCTAGCTGGGTTTTTAATTCCTGTATTATACTATACATCCCATCTCTGGTTGTCTGGATATCTGTGGTTAGATGGGATGATGTCTTTTTTTTACTAACTACATTTTCTAATCTAAACACATTTAATGGCTTACAAATAGAATGTTAAGGTGACCACATGAGTATGATTTATAAGATGCATCTGGGCAGTTCTTTGTAAGTGCTCACAGAGAAGCCCCTACAGGATGGTTTATCAACAGAAGGGCTTCATTTTAGGCAACTTGTTGGCAGTAGCCTACAAAATGAATAGGAAAAGAAAGATTCTGTTTTTCTAGAGATTACAGCAACATGTTCATTTCAGGAGACTGAGAGTAAGTAAACAGTGTTAGCTTTGCTTGTACATGGAACCATGCTCTTATTTTCCAAATCACCAATTTTAGAGTAACTTTTTAAAATAGGTAGTCTATAATACAGATGTGAGGAACATGGTTATCGTGTTTACACAAAAAGTAAGTCAGGGATCTAGAAACAAATGAATTTATTCTGCATGGCATAATTAACTAAAAATAAAAATTGTTATTTCTGAAAATGTCTGGCCATACAACATGAATTTTAAATCCTATTGCTGTATAATTTTGAGAGAAAACTATTGTATTTTATGAGACTTTACAAGTATCAGAACACTGAAGCCCAAAACTTCTAAGACCTTAGAGTCTCTAATTCATATATAAAACAAAACACAAAACCTTCAAGAGTCTAGAAAGTAGTACAAAGCAGTGAGAAGCAAAAGTATTTGAAAATGGAGAATTGAGAAAAGATTCTTAAGTTCTTGTTCTTAAGAAATGTTACAATCTGATAGGTGATAGATCTGAAGCATGTGAGAACTGGCTGTGAGAGTCTGGAGAGATATACAGCAGTTGTACTCTGGCAGCACTTGCAAACAATCCAGGGTTACTTTTCACAGTGGCTCACTGCAGGTTCTAAATCCAGTCCAAAGGGATCCAATGCCTTCTCTGGTCTCTTCAACACCAGGCATATATGGTACATAGACAAAACATCCATATACATAAAATAAAATAATAAAATAAAAAATATTTAAATTGTGATAGAGGGAATGGTTTGTTCTGAGCAAGCAGAGAGAAAATGAGTTCCAGAAAACTGGCCACCAGAACAGTTAACTGTCTAGCTTGGTTGTGGCTAGGTCCTGTTCCTTAACTTATTACCTAGTTTGTGGAATGGAATGGCCCATAACCTTTGTAAAGGGAGCCTTGTAGCCAGGCATGGTTGTGTATACTGTAATCTCTACTCTTAGTAGGTAGAGGCAGGAGTTCAAGGACATCCTTGATAACATGAAATTCAAAGCCAGCTTATGCAATATGAGATCTTGTCTCAAGAGGGGTGGGAAAAAGAAGCATTTTCCCAGAGAAGTTACAGAAACATCGAAAAAAGGTTTCTATTGACTATAAGGAAGCTAGAAATAAAACCTAGAGCTGTAATAGACTAGAACAAAGAAAGATGCTTAAAATATCAACGCCTTTGCCAGATAGTCCTGGCACATACCTTTAATCCCAGATCTGGAAGACAGAGACAGGCAGATCTCTTGAGTTCAAGGCCAGCCTGGGGGTACAGAGCTAGTTTCAGAACAGCAAGGGCTATACAAAGAAACCCTGTCATGACAGCCACCCCTACTGCCCCCACAAAAGATAACACCCTTCCCCCCAGCCTTTTCTTCCCCTCAGTGTTAATAAGCTCCTCCACTTCTTGAACTTCAGCAGTAGTGTAGGGATAGGAATCCTCTAGGAATTCTGTTTTCAAGGCACTAATTTTATATTGCAAAATCTTATTCATTCAGGGTGCTGTTTTGTTACATTTTACACCCGTAAAGCTGCATTGGAAGCTCAGAATGCTCTCCATAACATGAAGGTCCTCCCTGGGGTAAGAGCTTTTATAAGTTAAAATGGTTTTAATTTTTATGCACGGGGCATGCTTGTGCATGTTGGACACATACTAAAAAGCATTTTGGAGGAAAGGTCTTTGTTGTGGGAATTACTGTGAAAAAGAGAATATAAAGGGAACATTTCAAAGAAGATAGACCAAAAGTAGTTCTCGCTGCCAGGAGTTTTGTATATTTTAAGTTTATGACTCACATTCTGTCTATTCTTGTATTTTATTGAGTTAAGATCATCAGGCAGACATGAGTTCAGAGAAAATTCTAAAGGCTGTTGTTTTGTATACTCTTTAGAGTATATATTTTTGAAAGCCATTAATGAGGTTGGAGAATAATACAAGTGGATTTTCTTTTTAGATGCATCACCCTATACAGATGAAGCCTGCTGACAGTGAAAAGAACAATGGTAAGCATATACATCAAGTCTGCTCGGCATGAGACTCCCTTCCCCCCCCCCCTTCCTTCCTTCCTTTCTTTCTTTCTTTCTTTCTTTCTTTCTTTCTTTCTTTTCTGTTTGCTGTTCTTAGGCATTTATATTGAGTTGTGCTATAAAAGTCTACTTTTCCTAAGTTGTGGGAGATTTTTTGGTTTGGTTGTTTTCTTTTCTTTTCTTTTTTTTTTTTTTAGGTTTTTCGAGAGAGGGTTTCTCCGTGCAGCCCTGGCTGTCCTGGAACTCACTGTGTAGACCAGGCTGTCTCGAACTCAGAAATTCGCCTGCCTCTGCCTCTCAAGTGCTGTGATTAAAGGCATGTGCCACCACTACCCGGCTTTTCTAAGTTTTAATAAGCTAGAAAAATAGACTTAATCATAGAGAAAATATTACACACACATGAATTTGCCAGGTGTGGGAGTATACAATGTGGATCCAGGCATTTAAAGTTTGAGACCACCTTTGGTCACATGAGATCATATTTCAAAAATAGATAAGCAAACAAAAAACATAGAATGTCCTTGATAAGTATAATTCTTATAGACAAAGTTAAGGAGGAATGTGGAGCAGCTGGAAAGAAGACCTGTTGGTGCTTTAGGAGAGAGTTATCTGAGCTCGGTGTGGCTAAGTCCCTGGTCAGTGCAGGTGCCATGGTACTGCAGTCCAGCCACAAGTTATTACCCATGCACTTTTGGAGCCAGAGATGAATTTAGACTTCTCATGTATCTATAGAAGCTGAACATAATGGTAGTGGTCAGAAAGCTATAAATAATCTTTGTTTCACTCCCACAACTGAACTCTTTGAAAAAAAAATGCAAGTCTAATGATTTCATGAGCTAGTAACAGGAAGTTCAGCAGGAAGCTAAGAGGGCAGTTTGTCCCAGAACCGCTTGGGAAAAAATGTGAAGAAACAGCAGGTATTTCAGGGACTGTCTACTGACAGCTATATTTGGTGCCATCCTTGAGGACTTGTTCTTCCTGAGTGAAATTTTGGGAATTGTACAGGTTCCACAGTAGACTCCACCTGAAATTGGATGGTGGCTGGCACATAAAGGTTCATTTAAACAAAATAAAAATGTTGTAAAAAGCTTAGAGGCTAAAACATGAATTTTCAAACTCAAGAGTTCCAGTTAGAAACACAAATGACTCAGGAGGCAGAGACAGGAGGATCTCTGTGAGTCTGAGGTGATCCTAGGAAATTGCAGGACATGGCAAGTTCTGGGACAGCCAGAGCTATGTAGAGATAACCTAGTCAAGGTGGGTTCTGGGGCACGGGGAGAAAGACAAAAGACCAATTGTTATTCACAATTTAAGGAAGGTTTTTAAAAATTAATAAAATTAAAAATACTGGAAAAGGAAAGTAGAAAGTTCTCACTGAAGTGTCTTCTGATCATATCAAGTATGAAAGCCTTTTCATGGTAGTTCTAGAATAAACATATTAAGGGCAAGGCAAGATACTAAGAACTTTGCATTTAATATCTACAGGATTAGCCTATCAATCACACACTGGTGAATTTAACTTGAACAAGAGCACAAATTCTCCATATCTTATGGAAATGCTTCCAAATATGCATAATTTTAAGTTACCATTGTTATATCATTGTATAAATTGGTTATTACAATTTTATAACATTGATATAAAGTGATGGGAAGAAATGTGTCTTAGAATCTGTAAGGTGGATGGTATGAGACATGGCAAGTCTCAAACCCAAGAAATTTGGTTCTTGACACTTTGCCTTTTAGTGATACCTTTTGTGTTTTACTCTTTTAGCTGTGGAAGACAGGAAGCTGTTTATTGGTATGATTTCCAAGAAGTGTACTGAAAATGACATCCGAGTCATGTTTTCTTCGTTTGGACAGATTGAAGAGTGCCGGATATTGCGAGGACCTGATGGCTTGAGCAGAGGTGGTACATTTTTAAAGCATTTAAAACAGATACTTGTCTTAAATTGCAGTCTCTTATTTAACTAGACTAGTGGAAGACAGATAAGTAGCCACCATAGAGGAAGCGCTTAGGCCTGCTACCTCTTGCTGTACACCTTGATCTTGTTGATATCTCGAGTTGATCCCCCTATATTTTCCCCACATTGTGTAAGGAGTTCTGTCCTCAGTTTCTCTTGATGTCCAAAATGGAATTGTTCTCTCCATATTTACTTATCAGAACGAACTGAGATTCTTTGCTTCTCCCTCAAAACCTTCTGTTTGTTGTTCCTTGGTGCCATTTAGTACCCTATCATGGCATATAAATGTATCTACTGAACAAGCTTGTGAACCCCTGAAAAGTAGGATCATATTTGTATTGCTAAGACGGTAGTTGATTCACAATAAGTTAGATATTCAGTCAGTGTTTGTCACATAAGCTTCTAAACAAATGAACATTGATTCTTTTCTTGCCAGGTTGTGCATTTGTGACTTTTACTACAAGAACCATGGCACAGACAGCTATCAAAGCAATGCACCAAGCACAAACCATGGAGGTAAGGAGCAGAGAGGTGGAAGAGGAGAAACACCCATTGCCTGACAGTGCTGGGATAGTTGCCTATCAAAGTCTAGCAGCATGTACAGCACCAGGTCACCCTGGAACTTAGAATAACTATCTTAGGATGTCAAATACTACGTTTAAAATCATGGGACCTAGTTGTTCAGAGTACCTTATGCTCTTGGAGAGGAATTGTTTTGATTCCTAGCATCCACATGGTAGCTCACAACCATCTGCAACTACATTTCTAGGGGATCCAACACCCTCTTCTGGCCTCTGTGGGTATTGGATGCATGTGGTGCATATACATCCAATTGGAAAAACACTTACACATATAAAATAAATAAATCTTTAAAAAGTTAACATATTGGAGCCAAAAATGATGATGAATGCTTATAGGCCCAGTGATTCAGGCTAAGACAGGAGGATCATTTGAACCCAGTAGTTCAGAACCAATTTGAGCAACATAGTAAGAGCTCCCTATTTTAAAAATGAACAGAAAATGATTATTAGAAACACATTGCCGCCGGGCGGTGGTGGTGCACGCCTTTAATTCCAGCACTTGGGAGGCAAAGGCAGGCGGATTTCTGAGTTCGAGTCTAGGCTGGTCTACAAAGTGAGTTCCAGGACAGCCAGGGCTACACAGAGAAACCCTGTCTTGAAAAAACCAAAAAAAAAAAAAAGAAAAAGAAATACATTGCCTTTGCCACCATTGTCTATCAGAAGAGTCAGTTGTGAAAAATAGAATGCAGCTATCATATCAACACAAAGGAGATTTCTTCCTTGGGCCAGGAAGAAATGGTGCTTTAAATTGGAGGTGTCTGTCCATCTGTCTGTTCACAGCCTGCATGTAGTGGTCAGAGAACAATGTGTACAAGTTTGTTTCCCCCTTCCCATACACTCTCTGGGTTTCAGGGATCAAACTCAGGTCATCAAGTTTGGCAGCAGTCATTTTTACTCACTCAACCATCTCTCTGGCTCCAAAAGAAGGAAATTGACCCGTTGGTTTTGGTGTTTATAGGGTTGCTCATCCCCCATGGTGGTAAAGTTTGCTGATACCCAGAAGGACAAAGAACAGAAGAGAATGGCCCAGCAGCTCCAGCAGCAGATGCAGCAGATCAGCGCAGCGTCTGTGTGGGGAAACCTGGCTGGTCTGAACACACTTGGACCCCAGTACTTAGCAGTGAGTTCTGTGGTTTGCTTTCTGCAGTCTTTGCAAGCTCCCAGCTGTTTCTTCTCCTGCTGTCTCTAGCTAACAAACAGTGTCATTTGCAACTTTGGACATGTGAAGATATTACATAAAAATGTAGCTATTAAGTCCTGCTATTCTACTTTTTTATTTCATATTGAGGCTTTTGTTACAATTAAAGTAAAATGTTGATTTTAATTTGAAGACTTTTAAGTATCTCTTAAGTATTTTTCTGTCTCTAAGAGAAATCCTTAAGAAAATCTTCACCATTCAGCATCATTTCCCATGTCTCTTTATACAAGATGTGGGATCATCATCAAAATCTTTAAGTCCCCTAAAAACAGGACAGATATATCTTCCAGCAAACTGAAAGATCCTGAGATTAAAATTAGGATACTGTTAAATGAGAGAGATACATAGTTGCATTTCCCAAATTGTGAATAAGTTTCCTTCAGTTGATTTCTGTTAATGACTTTGAGTCATTCAGTCTAAAATAAGGTCCAGCTCTATAATCTATTATTTAGGTTATAATTCATCATAATCTTATAGGGTACTATAAGATTTGTGAGTCACAAAAGAAAGGGCATCTTTGTCCATAGTTGCACATGACTATAGTTCTGGTGCCTGGGAGATCAAGGCAGAAAGATCATGAATTCTAGGTTAGTCTGATCCACAGTGAGTTCCTGGCCAGACTGAAATCTCTCCACAGATAAAGAGGTTTCCTCTGAAGCTAATGGCAAAACCACTGAGTCTGTATGGATAGTTTGGAAATGCTCATATAGGGATAACAAATGCAGTCATTCATTCCTTATTCTTTCAAATACTGCTTATGTATGGAAACAAGAAAGGTAATTATTTCTGTTGACACATACCAGGTTTTAATTTGATGCTCACTGGTTTCCACTTCTAAAATCTTAGAACTATCAGTTCTAACTAAAATATCTTTAAGATGAGATTTTTTTTTTAAAAGGGTAAGGGGTTGTTATATGTATTTCAATAGATTAAATTAGTTTTACTACTAGGAACATTGAGTGAGATTGTAGTTTTCTGCCAGAATAATGCTTTGAAAATTATTTTTAGCCATGTGTGATAGTGCACACCTATAATCCCAGCACTGGGGAGGAAGAGGCAGGTAGATCTCAGAATTCAAGGCCAGTCTGGTCTACATGTTGAGTTTGAGGCCAACCAGGGCTACATAGTTAGACTCTGTCTCAAAAAAATAATTATACAAATAACTAGTTGATGGTTGTAACCTAAAGAATGGGATGTGTTGGCCTCACTAGGAAAGCATGGGAGAAAGAAAGAAACCAGGAATGTCATGAACCAAGGTGTGCTGTGCTGGGATCTAGATTATTTCTTTGTGCTAGTTTTGTCCTTTGCTATGCTGTACTCTGCTGTGCAGAGACTTGAGCTTGTCTCACTATCCAGAGAATGGTCTTCTGGGCTAGGGCACTAGCTGTGCTGCCCTTCTCCTGTGCAGTCATAGACTTGCATGTCTGTTGGCTTGGGGTTGTGTGTTTGACTTTGTTCTCTCTGGGGGCTTCTGCACTCTTGCTTTGCTGTGCTATATAGAGTTATCCCAGATGCAGAACCAGCCCTCACTCTCACTCTTGTTCTGTTTTTTGGTGTAATGTCTAGCTTTATTTGCAGCTCCTACAGCAGACTGCCTCCTCTGGGAACCTCAACACCCTGAGCAGCCTCCACCCAATGGGAGGTAAGTGCTTCCCTGCCGCAGAGGAGCAGCAGTGCACAGGTCAGCAGACAGCTTCCTCCATCTGAGAGTTTGGTACCATTTGTGCCAAAAAGTTAAATCTCAGGACTTGTCTTTCTTGATTCCATCATGTGACTCTGCTATTGGTCAGTACCACTTTGCTCTTAAGTTGTGTGGTATCTTTTATTCTAAGTTACTGTTGGGAAAGGAAAATGGCAAAGAACACTTAGGGACCATCCAGGCTTTGGCCGTTCAGATGCAGAAAAAACTCCTACAGTAAAGTAAGTTTTAGCGACTTACCCAAGTTACTAACTAGAGCCAGGGAGTTTTTGTGTTTCTGAATTCATTCTGTTGTTGCTGTTAAGATATATGGAAAATGTAAGTAACAGCTACATAGTTTATAGCAAAATGAAGTTCTAAAGTCAGTCAGGAGCCAGGGACTATCAGAAGAGTCTGAAGAGGCAGAATGTGAGTAGTTCTACAGTAGCCTGTGCCTGTGCACCCACTGGGGTGTAGCTAAGCATTGCATTGAGAAAGGGGAGCATGTTTGATGAGCTGCATTTTACATTTTGGAGTCCATAGTAATTGGTTTTGCCTTAGAGAATTTGGTTTTCTGTTTTGGGAAAGATATAATGCATATTGTTTCTACTCTCTCTACTTCTTGCCTTGATAGTCTGTCCTCTAGTAAAATGCTTTACAAAATGTACAGCATAATTCAAATTTATTCTTATTCTGTATTTTCTAGATTTTACTTAACTTTCCCTCACATTTTTTTCTGTCTTTTTCTGATGATTAATCTACTGTTATACGGCAATTTATTCTTTATTCCTTCTCCTATTACTGTTCTTTCCTGTTACTCCCATGGAGCCTTCTAAATCTCTTGTTTCCTGCTTCTTTCCCTCCAATGCACCTATTTGTGTGTAAGAAGGCCTTTACTGTAGCTTGGGTGCTATTCCCTTGGGCTCCTTCCCCATGATAGATCACAGGTATTCCCATTCAGTTTTGCCCACCTCTCTGTATTAGTGCTCATTTAGAGTGCTGTTATATCGGACTAGCAAGCTCTTCTCTAAGGAAGTGGCTTCAAATTTCTTCCTCCCTGCTGGGGATAGATCCCAAGGCCTCATGCATCATAGCATGATCTATACCACTGAACTAGAACCCCTGTATTTTAAAGTTTCATACTAGCTGATTCATGATAGCTGAATCTTTTAGAGCCCTGTGGTATAACATGGAAAATATAGAAACTGAGTATGTTCTTATATATAGTTAGTTCCTCTTTGTCTGGGACCAGTTTCCAGTCATTGCTGGAATAAATATTAGGCATCTAATCTGCTGGTTGATGTGGGTTTTTTTGGATATTGCAGGGTTAAATGCAATGCAGCTACAGAATTTGGCTGCACTAGCTGCTGCAGCTAGTGCAGCTCAGAACACACCAAGTGGTACCAATGCTCTCACTACATCCAGCAGTCCCCTCAGCGTACTCACCAGTTCAGGTAAGGGGATGATAGGGAACGTTGTGTGCCTTAGACACATCCTATCCTCTCTTTGAAGGCAGAGCTAAGGGCAGGGGCAGTCCATCTTGGAAAGGAATTACCACATACCAGGTAGGTTGTATTATGAACAACAGATTCAGAGATCTTGGTCAGTCTGTCTGTCTTCTGTCTCTCTTTGTTTTTTAAGGCAGTCTCTATGTGAGACCTGGTTGTCTTGGACTTGCTTTTTGGACCAGGCTGGCCTTGAACTCAAAAAAGATCCTTTTTTTGTTTCCTCAATGATGGAGTGAAAGATTTTGTTGATCATCCCCTTTTTAGATTTGTTTTTGTTTTTCATTAAATTTTTTAAAATTATTTATTGAAGCAGGAGAGATGGTTCAGTGATTAACAGCATGTACTGGTCTTTCAGCAGATAGTCATAGAAGGTAATTCACAACTGCCTTTAAGTCCAAAGACTTCGATTTCCTTTTCTAACCTTTATGCCCACATATACATACTTTTACATAGGTGCACATACACAGAATTTAAATGATAAAGTGTGTGTGTGTGTGTGTGTGCGTGTGTACGTGTGTGTGCATGCCATGTAACACTCGAGGACAACTTGCAGTAGTTGGTTCTTCCCACCTCATGGTCCCAGGAATAGAGCTCAGGTCCTTAGGGTTGGTAACCAAGCACCATTACCTACTGAACCACCATCAGTTGCCATTTTTTTTTTTTATTATTTGAAATCTCGTTTTTAGTTTGTTGTAACCATCATTTGTCTCTAACTTAGAAGGACAATTATCAGAATTCAGTGATTGCAAAATCTCTTTTGTAAATAGAAGAGTCGATAGGATCGTTCTTGTGCTTTGGTTCCTGTTGGCAAGAGAAGGCAAATGATGATTTAACTCCTGAATTTCTAATAGCAGGGTCTTCACCGAGCTCCAGCAGCAGTAATTCTGTCAACCCCATAGCCTCACTTGGAGCCCTGCAAACATTAGCCGGAGCAACAGCTGGCCTCAACGTTGGCTCATTGGCAGGTAATGGGCAACCCCTGGTTGTCATCAGGTTACTTTTATAAACTAGCCCAGTATAGAAGTGTACCAATAGCATAATTGCCAGATTGCCCAAGGAAAGTTAGAAATAATCATGGGATTGTGTCAGATCTGAGGTAAATCTAAACTCTGCTGCTTAGCTAGTTGTAACCTTGGGCCATCTTCTATCACTCATTTTCTCATCTGCAAAGCAGAAGTAATAGAATACTTTGAAAGGTGCTTGGTTAAATGAGGCCAGGTGGTGGTGGCACGAGCCTTTAATTCCAATACCTACGTGGGAAAGGGAGGTAGACCTCTGAGTTCAAGGCTGCTTGGTCAACAGAACAAGTTCCAAGACTGCCATGGAGAAACCCTGTCTTGAAAAACCAAAACAAACAAGCAAAATACTCCTCTGGCCCCCTAAAATAAAGTTAAATCAGCGACTATAGAGGTGGCTCTGCTGTTAAGAACACCTACTACTCTTTCCATAGGTCCTGGGTTTGAGTCCCAGCATCCACAGGATGGTTCACAGATGTCTATAACTTCATTCCTAGGAGATCTGACACCCTCTTTTGGCCTCCATGGGTGTGACATGAATGTTGTACACAGACATACATACAGGCAAAACACCCACACAAAATTTTAAAATACAAAAACAGCTCTTACAATGATAATGTTAAATGAGGACATAGAGCCTAATGGTAGTAATCTTAGCTCTGGGAGAATCTCCAAAAACTAGCATGGTCTACAGAGTGAGTTCCAGGACAGTCAGTGCTACACAAAGAAACAAAACAAACAAACAACCAGAGAGACGTGTGTGTGTGTGTGTGTGTGTGTGTGTGTGTGTGTGTGTGTGTGTAAGTGTGTGTAAAGATGGGAAATGGACCTAGCCAGTTGTGAGTGGTGTCAGGCCTTCCATGTGCTAGAAAACAGTAATGAAGAGAGTAGTGATGAGATGTGGAAATTTTTAATATTCACAGTGGCATCAAGGTCTGAAATAGGACTAGTCAGATGAATAGTTAAGTCAATGAGTAGTTAAAGGGGAAATAAAAAGTCAGATTTTGGGGGGAGAGGTCCATTTTTTAGTAACTTAAGTGTATCTGTCTTTAGTATCAGTTGAATCTTTCTAGTATATTAATCTTGCTCTTCCTCCAAGGAATGGCTGCTTTGAATGGTGGTCTGGGCAGCAGTGGCCTTTCCAATGGCACTGGGAGTACCATGGAAGCCCTCACCCAGGCGTATTCTGGTATCCAGCAATATGCTGCTGCAGCCCTCCCTACTCTGTACAACCAGAATTTATTGACACAGCAGAGTATTGGTGCTGCTGGAAGCCAGAAGGAAGGTAAGTGCACCAGAATTAGAAGTTGAAGTTTGGAGCAAGGGAGGTAGACTAACCTTTTCCCAGCCAAAGCCAAGAACCAACTGAGGAAGACTATGAAGTACAGTGCTTTTTGCCATTTTGGGAGGAGAAGGGTGTTTGGTTGAATCAGAATCATACAAGCTCCTGGATGGAGCTTGCTTTGTAAATAAACAAATAGACATTGGAATCGATTTGGTCATTTGACAAGAATCTTCCTTTGTTAGGAAGTCTTCTCTGGGTTATGAATCTACCAGAGGATTGTCTAAATATTCCTCTTAGGTATATCATTTGGATTGTCTAAATATTCCTCTTAGGTATATCATTTGACATTTTTCTCTTTGACTAATATATATCCTAAATGAAATACTGAGACGTGATGGGATGAAGTGAGATAGCTGCTAGGTTTGATGGAATGAGAAGTACATGGATAGAAGTGGAATTAATCCTTTGATAGAAATGGAATTACGTTTAGGAGAGACTTCATTAAAGTACCAGTTCCTGCCAGTACTTTAGTGTTTAGGTTTGACTTACTGGGTTTTTATAACCATAATTTGATAAGGTGACACACTAATGTAAGAAAAACAAGTAGCCTTTTTGGCTTTAGTGTGTGAACTAATATTAAGAGACCTGGAGGATGTGAGGAAGCAAACCATGTGTGTATAGGAGAAGAAGAGTAATAGAACACAGAAATGGCAAGTGCATGGACCTGGAAGCCATAATGGGCCATGTGTTTGACCACAACTAGGAGACATAAGTGGCTGGAGAATGGCTGGATTATTATTTATCACCTTAGTCACTCTTCATTAGAAAATCACATTGTAAGTAAAGAAAATATATTTTGCTGTGAGTTCAGTGTTAATCATGGGCACTTTTGTGTGTGTGTGTAGTTCTTTTGTGGTTTTTCGAGACAGGCTTTCTTTTTGGGTAACAGCTCTGGCTATCCTGGACTTGAACTGTAGACCAGGCTGCCTTCAAACTCACCACTTCAGAGTACTGGTATTAAAGGTGTGCGCCGCCGTGCCTGGCTTCATGGGCACTTTTTTAAAGTGTCTTTTTTTTTTTTTTTAACTTAGACGTAGTTTAAGTATGGTTAAATTCAGAACTTGCCCATTTTGGTATAAAACTTATACAGTGTTGAAACACCCTCCATAATGAGAAGCTCATTAGAAGCTCCCTAGCACCCCATTGTCATTTGCTACTCCATTCCTGCCTCTGGCACTACCAGTGTATTTGTCATCCTTTAGTGCCTGGGCACAGTTTTGAAAACTAATTTTTTATTGTTGCTTACTTGCTTTTGTTTTTGAGGCAGGTCTCACTAGGTAGCACAGGCAGACCTTGAATTGAGAGCCTCCTCTCTTAGACTCCTGAACAGTAGAATTACAGGCTGAAA
This sequence comes from Montemys delectorum, assembly GCA_019843815.1. Lineage (NCBI taxonomy): Eukaryota > Metazoa > Chordata > Mammalia > Rodentia > Muridae > Montemys > Montemys delectorum. The sequence goes on along the minus strand of JADRCD010173211.1, from coordinate 4,916 downwards.
CTTGTTTTGACTATATAGCCCATTCATTCCTCCTCCTTTTTTTTTTTTTGTTCCCTTGTGGTCTCCAGTTGGTTTTACTATGTACTTGCAGATCTGCCTTCTTTCCAGTCCCTCTATACCCTCTCTGGCAAGGCATGGGCCTTTAACATCCTTCCACAAGGCAGGCATAGAATGGCCCACAATTTTAATCCCAGTATTTGGAATGCAGAAGCCACTGGGCCTCTGTGAGTTTGAGCCTGGTCTACATAGTGAGTTCCAGGACATCCAGAATAGATAATGAGACAACACACACACACACACACACACACACACACACACACACACACTCAAACACACACACTTTAATCTCAGCACTTGGGAGGCAGAGGCAGGTACCAGAGCTACATGAGTAAAACTTGTTTCATAAAGAATTCCTTCAATGAGATGACACATGGCTACATGCAAGGGAAGAAATCTAATTTTAAAATTACTGCCTTCTATTTAGAGAATCTGTTTAGTTCTCCCTCAGAGAATAAATTTATTAAGATTTTGCTAGTTTAGTATAGATGGGAATGAGAGACCATTGGCCCTTGGTGATGAGCATATTTAACACTGATACTCTTCCAATCAATGGATATTTGAAGGTCCAGAAGGAGCCAACCTGTTCATCTATCACCTGCCCCAGGAGTTTGGAGACCAGGACCTACTGCAGATGTTTATGCCCTTTGGGAATGTCGTGTCTGCCAAGGTTTTCATAGACAAGCAGACAAACCTGAGCAAGTGTTTTGGTATGTTTACTTCTCTTCTGATGTCAGAATGGGATTAAGTATTTTGCCACTGAGAAAGAAAGTGGCTGCTGACAAATTCTAAATTTGAGTTTGACCTTAGCAGATCATATGACCTCTGAGTTTTAGTTTTATCTGTAGTAGAGGTAGTGATTTCTGCTCACAGTATTGGTCCAGAGGAAATAGTATATAGAAATGGCTTTGCAAGGGGAGAGAGAATGCTGGTAAATGTTGTGTAGTACCATTGAGAACCTAGTTGTGGTTTCATGTGGTTGTCATTGACAGAATTTTCATCACGCTGAGAACAATTGAGATAACTTTTTGTACAAGGAATGAGACTCCTTGCTTTATTAGGTTCCTCACCTAGGTTTCTGCTTGGACATACAGGTTTTGTAAGTTATGACAATCCTGTCTCAGCTCAAGCTGCCATCCAGTCCATGAACGGCTTTCAAATTGGAATGAAGAGGCTTAAAGTGCAGCTCAAGCGTTCGAAGAATGATAGTAAGCCCTACTGAGTGCTCCCCTCTGAGACTGGAGTGAGAAGATCTTCTGGTAAGTGGGGGAGGAGCACCCTTAATCATTCGAAGCCCTAAGGCTGTGTGTTGACAGCCCTGGACCCTGATCCCTGCCACTCTCGCAGGCACAGCTTGCCCTGAAGACTCAGCTACTGCCTTCTGTGGGAGTGTCGCTTCGTACAGAGGACAAGTTTGTGCTTTGGTTTCCAGTGTTTTACTTTGGAGTTTAGGTGCCATAACCTGAGGGTTTTTGTTTTGTTTGTTTTGTTTTGTTTCTTTTTCCCTTTATTTAAAGTTTGCTGTGTTTGTAACCAGTTTGTTGAGAAGGACCAACACCAGTCCACCTTGAGGAAGAGGGAAATGGGTTTAAAAGATAATTAGAGCATGTCCCAAACCATGGAAAGAGAGGGCTGAGCAGAACAGAAAGTTGATCCCCAAAGTCTCTCTCCCTGTGTGGGCAGAGTGAGAACTAAGTCTAATGAGGTACGGGGCAGAGTGGGTGAGGTGGCTTAGCTCCTAGACTCCTTCAGAACTGGCTGCTTCTGTGGAAATGCTGAACTTAATGCCACCTAGTTTTCTAATTTTTGTCCTGGATTTCTGCCCTTCTTTCCTAAAAGAGGGTGAGCAAGTCTCAGGAAATAATGCACTTTTCATTTAGCCTGAAATATGCAAATAGTAGAGAGATACCCATGACTAGGCAGCCCAGCCCAGCCCGCCCTTCATGTTATAGTGATTGCCCTGCGGGTTGGTGGCTGTTTGGGGAAGCAGCCAAAGAGGTCATTTTAGTTTTTTTCAACATGAAGTTAGACTATGCCCATTTCCAGCAGTTTCTTTTGAAGAAAGTCTATGGAAGTTCACCACACCAAGGAATATTGCCTCCTTCTCCGGCCACAGTTTTCTCATGAGGGCAGACATAAGAAGCTCTTACAGCATCTCTAGCCAACAAGGGTACAGTTCTTGTGCTGAGCCATCAAGAAGTCATCTGATTGAGGGAAGAGAGACCTGCTTCTTGGTGTGCCTGAATCAGGGTCTCTTCAAGCCACTTTGTTATATTTGAGCAGAGCCTAGTATTCAAGACGGTTCAGAAATGCATTTCTGCCTCCTTAATGAAGGTACCCCGAAAGTTGTGTTCCCAGAAAGGTCTGGCAACCTTTCCTCTAGCCCCTCTAGCCCCATTTTCTGTCCTTGAAGACAGAAGAGAGTACAGGAAGTTTACAGGCTCCATACGGATGTAGTGTTCATTTACCTCAGTATTAACCCATGTTCATTTTGTCATCATGCTTACAGTAAGCTCCCTGCTGCCTTTCATGGGTCTTAACTCCAGCCTTTGCCAGTGTCCCACAGAGCTTCTGGCCTCTCCTTCTGCTTCAAGAAAAGCTGTTGGGAATATGCATCTGAGCAGAGATAGCCCTATAATAAGCATATGATTAAGAGCAACAGCCAGGGCCTGGGTTCCTGGGTCATTGGAAGCTTAAACCTCACAAGTTAAAAATCTTGGACTCCTAGCAGCAGAAATTAGAAGGGGCTAGCCTGCTTTAAGTCATGTTGTCCCTGTGGATAACAAACAGGGATTGACCATCTTGTTGTTGTACAGGAAGTTGTTAGTAGTGTGTTATCCCATTGATGCTGGGATAGCTGTTCTCATAGAGTGATAAGTTGAGTCTGTTGTCCTCTTAAACATGACACATACACTTCTTAAGCTGAACCACATAAACTTGAATTTTGCGCACTGGGAGAAAAGTGTCCTGTGTTTCAAGATAAAACTGTTCTAAAGGCTTCCAGGGTAATGATGGGATTTTTTAAAATAATGCAAAAAATAAAAATAAAAAATAAAAAAAACTTAAAAAGGAAAAAAAAAGAAAAAAATGCTAGGTTGGACAGGCACTGCTCTGAATCCCAACCAGCGGGAACCAAGAATGTTGTTTCTATTTTTATAGAAGTTTTATACAGCTCCGGGGTGGAGAATATTTATTACCTAAATTATATCTCTGGAAAAGGCCAGGATTTTGTAGAATCCAGAATGTGATTGTTGTACACACAGGGTGCTGTGTATGATTGAAACTACTGACTTTCTGTGACCGTTTGCAGCCCAGGAAACCTGTCCAGGGGGAAGGCTAACATTAATGCTGTGAATTGGCAGGGGTTAAAGCTGTGCTTCATGGGTGCTGCCAGTGCTGTGTTCCCTAACCTTCTGTTCTGTCTTCCTCCTTGGCCAGAACATCACATTCTTCCCCCTTCTTCTGGTCCCTCTCTCCCATTTCATCATTTATCCACAGATTTGTCCTGTGCTCCAGGACCATTTGAAACTTTCCTAATGATATTAGAAGCAAAGGAGTGACTCCACCTTTGGAATAGACCCCAAACTTCATACCTATTTGTGATTTCTAAAAGGAGCACTTGCCCTAGCAGAACCATGGTCAGCCAATGGCTGGATCAGTTAGCCAGTCAGCTGGGGAGACCATGTACTTCCGTTATCCCGGTCGCCCAGTGCATTAGCACAGCAGTAGCATTGTCCTCAAGCACAGTTCTCTTCCCAGGCCAAAGATGGTTTTGTTGAAGAAGCTGCTCCCCTATAAGTCTTGATGTGAAAGGGCTCAGCTTAGAGTGGAGACTGAAGTGAAGTCTTAAGCAGTCCATTTTTGTGTGTTTCCTGCTATAGTTTTGTTTTGTGGATTACATCATGCCATTGATTTGCCTTCAGTGCAGCCCAGCCACTATCTCCTGGGTTCCACAAGAGTGGCCAGGGTTTATGTGGAACCTTAGGGCTTGGATTTCTGGGAACAAGGGCCATTCTAGGATTGAGCAAGAAACTCTGGCCCTCTACCCTCAGTAGTCTCCCTCCTACTCTAGTTAGCATCTTTTGTTGCTGAGACCCTGCTTGCCCAGAGACTGTCTTGATGCGTTAGGTGCTTTGCAGGAAATCCAAGCCTCAGGTTCCCTTCTGTCGCTGGCAGTTGGATGTTCTCTTGGTGTCCTTCATGTCCTTTTGAACTTTTCCCTGTGTCCATTGTTAGCATGTGCAAAAGTTCTTGTCATTCCCCACCCCTGCCCTTCCCCGCCTCCTCATTTCAGGGCTGCATAGTAAGTGTCCTGTTCTCTCTCTCTGTTTGGATGTATTGCTCTGTGTAACTCAGTGGATCTCCCTCTTTCTGGTTTGTTTTTTTTTCTAGATTCCTGCCGTTTGTTCATCGTTGTGCCTAAAGCATGTCGATGTGGCGTCAAGTACATCGTCCAAATCCCTGTCTCTTCAGCTTCTCTGATGCTTGAACTCTCACCTTTGACCTTGTGTTGACCTTTGATGCTGATGTGTATTTTATTATGTTTGTTTCTTTCTTTGTTTTTTCTTTAATCTTTCTTTTTTTTTTCCCCCTTTTGTGCTGCCAAATTGGTTTTGCTAGAACGACTGCTGAAGGGAAAATATTTAAACTTGCATTTGAATATAAAAAAAAATCTATTTTTCTAGAACTTCATAAGATAACCACTTGATTTTGTGATTCCAATTCTTTGTAACTGTCTCAGAGCAGCCCTACTAGCACATGCCGTGTGGTGTTTGTATTCTTGTGAACACACAGCCAGTCCGCTTCCAGGCTTTGTTCCTCTGTGTGCTTAGTTTTAAAGACAACTTTGAAATAAACAA
>JADRCD010173206.1:0-11495 GCA_019843815.1 Montemys delectorum | reverse complement strand
AGATAGCCTGCATGCAAAACCTCTGAGGAACTCTAGGTATAAACTAGACTTTCTCTGGAGTTAGTAAAATAGATCAGCACCACCCAGGAATGATTAGTCTGGTTTGGAGGGCCATGGAATGCGGGTCAGAGTAGGACGCAGAAGTGGGTCAAAGGAAGCCGGACTCAGCAGAGGGAGGAGGTTCAAGATGCTCCTTCCCTTACCAGTGCCCCAGTGAAAAAGGTCTGAATGTGTCTAAGCAGGTTTTATGACATGATCGGAGTGTCCAGTGCACATATGCATATAAATGGGTGCATGTGTGCACGTGTGCTCATGAGCACACACACATATGTACACATGAAGTTAAATGCTTAGGTAATTATTTCTACCTTTCAGGGGTGTGTTTTAGCATATTAAGACTGCTATGGAGGAAGTTTGCAGACAGAAGAGTTTTTTTCATGAAACATTTATTTTTTATTTTATTTTTTATTAGATATTTTCTTTATTTACATGTCATGTGATATCTCCTTTCCCAGTTTCCCTTCTGAAAAAAAGAAAAAAAAAAACAAACCTGTTCCCTCCCCTTTCCTCCTGCTCACCACCCCACCCTCTCCCTCTTCCTGGTCCTGGCATTCCCCTACACTGGGGCATAGAACCTTCACAGGACCCAGGACCTCTCCTCCCATTGATGACCAACTTGGCCATCCTCTGCTATACATATGCTGCTGGAGCCATTAGTCCCACCATGTGTACTCTTTGGTTGGTGGTTTAGTCCCCGAGAACTTTGAGGGTACTAGTTAGTTCATATTGTTGTTTGTCCTAAGGGGCTGCAAACCCTTCAGCTCCTTCAGTCCTTTCTCTAGCTCCTCCACTGGGGACCCTGTACTTAGTTCAATGGATGACTGTGAGCCTCAACTTCTGTATTAGAGAGCAATTAGGCAACAAAAGGAGATCGAAGGAATACAAATTGGAAAGGAAGAAGTCAAATTATCACTATTTGCTGATGATATGATAGTATACTTAAGTGACCCCAAAAATTCCACCAGAGAGCTTCTAAACCTGATAAACAACTTCAGCAAAGTAGCTGGATATAAAATTAACTCAAGCAAATCAGTGGCCTTCCTCTACACAAAGGATAAACAGGCGGAGAAAGAAATTAGGGAAACAACACCCTTCACAATAGTCACAGAAAATATAAAATACCTTGGTGTAACTCTAACTAAATAAGTGAAAGATCTGTATGACAAGAACTTCAAGTCTCTGAGAAGGAAATCGAAGAAGATCTCAGAAGATGGAAAGATCTCCCATGCTCGTGGATTGGTAGGGTTAATATAGTAAAAATGGCCATCTTGCCGAAGGCAATCTACAGATTGAATAAAATTCCCATCAAAATTCCAACTCAATTCTTCACAGACTTAGAAAGAGCAATTTGCAAATTCATCTGGAATAACAAAAAACCTAGAATAGCGAAAACTATTCTCAACAATAAAGAACCTCTGGTGGAATCACCATCCTGAACCTTAAGCTGTACTACAGAGCAATTGTGATAAAAACTGCATGGTATTGGTACAGTGACAGGCAGAAGGTTTATAAAAAGCAAAAATTATTTCTTATAGCAGAAGAATTTTGGAAATCTGGGGTCAAAATGCTGGAAGCTTTAATGTCTTGGGGGCATCCTAAGGACTCTGTAAACTCAGTGATTCCATTTATGAGGACCCCATACCACATCTAGTCATCTTGCTTCTGAACACAATCACATCAAGGACTACATTTCAATGTAAGGATTTTGATGGGCAAAAATAGTGCAGTTTATAACAAAGTAGCTTCCATTTTCGTGAGTTAATATTATGTTAGGGAAATCGACATGATTGCTTACATTTTCAGCACTTTATAAGGAAAGAAGGAATTTGTATGAGGATAAAAACTTCTCACCTATCAAATACTCCCTTAGCAATGGCTTACTTTATATTTATTTACAAGTTCATAGTATAACGATTTGTTATGTTAAAATAAATCCAATTGGACAGCAAAGCCATTCCAATCAGTCAGCTGAGTTAAGGCTCACAAAAAGCTGTCACAGGCTAGTTTCTACATCCTGTTTGGCACCTGGTTTGTTTTAAAGTTTAGTTCTGCATTGAGTATATTGTGGCTCATGCTGAGGGGAAAGTAAAAATGAGATGATTAAAACAAATTATCATGTGCTTAACACCAGGATGTACTTGGGGATGGGCATCTTTGGTGAAGTTGTCACTGTGTGTGCATTTAATCACGCTTAAGAAAATTGAGGTGACTGTGCTCTCCGCGAATGGTTTAGTGTCATGGGATTTCTGCTGTGCTTGCCAACACTGGCACTCATCTATGGCTGTGCTATGTCCTTCTTATTTTCTAAGGCAGGTGACATGCATGTTTCCCAGTTATTAATGCTTTACAAGCATTTCCCTTTATAAACCAAAGTTAGAAGACAAGTTTGGTCACCTTGGACTCACTCTTGCATCAGGTCCTGAGACCTTAGCACAGCTGATGCCATGTTAGAAGAACCATTGTAACCTTAGTACTCAGCACATCTGCCCCAAATCCTGTCAAAAATGAGGGAGAGAGGGAAGGAGGGAGAGAGAGAGGAAGGGGGAGAGAGATAGGGGTAGGGAGAAGGAGAGAGAGGGAACTTAATCCATATTCCAGAATCCAGGAAAGTCCCTAGGGCCCTAACCTTGCTTTCTGGCTTCTGTGCTTTAACATCTTGCTGACTGTTCTTGCGGACCAAAGGGTGTCAATGACAATGCTGTTTTATCAGTGGTGAAGCTCCTGACTGCATGATTTGAGCAGGTTCCCTATGCAGCTCTTGGCCAGCAATAAACTTAGTGTTCACCTTTTAGACTGTCCGTGTGTCTTCTGGTGGAATTACCTCATAAGGTTCCAACCTAGACTATTGCAGAACTGTCCTGGTCAGAAAGATCTGACAGGAGTAAGGAGCGGTGGGTGTGTTTCTAAAAGTCAGTCCCATAGCCCCCTCTCACAGAAAACTCTACCCTAACCCCTCTCACAGAAAACTCTACCCTAACCCCTCTCACAGAAAACTCTACCAGTAGTCTTTGCAGAAAGCACTTTATACCTACATAAATTAACCCAAGGGAAGGATATATATCAACCTGTTTCTGGCACAGAATATGACTTGACCAATCCTAGGAGACTTATTGTCCCCACTAACACATGATAAGCCTCCCATACGTGCTATAGTGCCTCCTATGCATTGCCAATTCTGAACAACTGGATTCAAACAATTGAGGTGAATTAAACTAATTAAAGTTGAGGTCAGTTAAACTAATCTTTAAAAAAGACAAACATAATTCTTGAATGTTTCAAAAGGCAAAATTACACTTTGCTGAGAGCTAGCTAAATGCTGTGTTGAATCAACACAGATAAGCAGTGTATAGATAGTGCAGTGGGTACCACTGGCAGTCCAGAGGGACGTTAAATTGTATGGGAAGATGTATATATGTGATATATAGCCTTGTACCATTACATAAGGAGCTTGGGTGTTTCTGGATTTTGGTGTTTATCCGCGGTGGGTGGTAGTCACAGAACCAGCCCCTCTTAGAAGAAGAAATGGAATTCCAAGATTGAATTGACTAGGTCAGTCTGAATATTCATCTACAGTGCTTTCAAAAATACTGTTTTGCAAAGGCTTCTAGGAGCTATATCAGGACTGACAGGCGACAAGTAGGGAAGGGGACAAATGAAACACTAGGAGTTGATTTTTACATATAGCTTCTGTGTAAAAGGTAGTTCTTTTTGTTTATCCCAACAGTCAAGGTTAGCTGTGACTATAGCTTCATAAATCTCAAGATGGGGCAACTGGTTTGATTGGCACCTAGGACATTGCCACCAAGCAGCCTTTAAGGACTGAGCTAGTGGCACCAAGATACTGACCCATGTCAAGAGCCAAGGCATAGAGATTTGAAATACGCACAAATCTTGCTGTGGTATTTGGTGTACTGGTGACCATAAAAATGGACTCTTCTACAATTTTGCCACATCAACAATGTATCTAGAGCATATAGCATGGCCCCAGTTGTCTACAGAGGGAACTGGTGTGTGTGGAGTGTTGAATGCTGCGTCAGCTCCTCCTCCATGACATGTTGACTTTATGGCAAGGCTGCTGCATTGAAGTCAAGATGACTCCGGGAAGAAGTGGTGTTTGATATTCTTTCACAAAATGTGGATTGTAATAAGGTGGTTAAGACCTAAAGCAAAGTCAATATTGTAGAGCTGGGACACAGAAAGGCTGTGTTCAGGGAGGGGAGATGTCTCCTTGGGCTACAGATGAACCATGTGAAGGTTTTTGAATGTTGAAGTTCCATGCCTTGAGTTTGGGGATTCTGATCTAACTTGTCTGATCTAACTAGTCTTGTGTGCTTCCCAGTCATCAGGAATATTTGAATCTTTCCATATAACCCCAGTATGCACTGATGGCAGCAAAGAACTTCCCATCCATCCTAGCGTACCACAGTGAAATCCATTCTCAGTGTAATCCCAATCTCATTTTGGGTCTTCTGTAGGGAGTCATGCTATTTCTTATTTGTTCTCAAATTATTCCCATGGCCAATCAAGCCCCTCCAGAGCTGGCAGTGAGCCACTGTCACCATATGTCATGCCATGTGGCCAGGTATTTTCTTTTCCCCTTCTGTTGCTGTCTCCAAGCTCCTTCCTTTACTCTCAGAACAAGATGGTTGGCCCATGGCCTGAACTCCTTGGAGAAACTATCAACTCTCTCCCTTGGCCTGAAACCAAGCCTGGCATTCCACAGTGTGTAGAGACCATGGGGAACATTTGTCTGCTCGGGTTGCAGGAACAGTGGCATCCCCTGGCATGTAAAAGCAAGGGATCTATATACAGCCTGGAAATCCTAAGAATAGTACCTGATGGCAGACAAATTGTATCTGGCCTTTGGTCTCTCCTACACCCACCCCTCACACCCTAGTCATTCAGCAACTGTGTCCTTAACTGAGCTTGAAGAGAAGGCATTTGCTTCAGCCTATGGGAGACAGAGGAAGCTGGGGATGGGGATGGCTGCCGTGCTTTTGAAAGAGTGATAGATACAGAGATCTGGAGGTTGCGCATATGTGATGGAAGGCACTTGGAGTGACCATCGTGAGCAAAGCACAGAGGTGAGGAGTCACATTACAACTTAGGAACCCCACTGAGGAAAAGTGGGGTTGGAAGCAGCGATTCCTCAGGATGAACTGGGTCACTCCGCAGTAACAGTCCCTCCAGGTCTCAGTGGCAACCCTCTATTTCTCACTGTTACACCAGGGGTCAAGTGGGGACTCTGCTCTAGGCTGCCCTGAGTCAGAATGATGAGCCGTCTACTTCTGGATTACCCACATCTACTGTGGGAGAGGTTCGAAAATGAGTTCTCGGCTTTTATTGGTTCCTTCTCCTGTAGGGAGTCATGCTATTTCTTATTTGTTTTCAAATTATCCCCATGGCCAATCAAGTCCCTCCAGACTGGGAGTGACACATCACTATCGTCGTGCTACTGGCCAGAGCTAACTGTATGGCAGTGCCTTCCCTGAAGTACAACCCTCCCATGGGCCCAGATGGAAAGAAGCGGCAAACGCTGGGGAAGGGGGCGGGGCTTAGACATCCCACCAGGGACCTTGAATAAAAGCTTTAAGCAGGAGACACACGATTAGGAGTAGGATTATAAGAAAGCTGAGAATACTTCCTTTCTTGCCTGGAAGAGCCTTTGCTCCTAATTTTCAGACATGTCCTTTACAAAGAAGGCACGATCTTTATGTCCTCTCCGCTTTCGAGGAGGTCTGTCATGGATTCCAAAGCCCACCCCACTGCTCACCATTGGCCTTTCAGTATTGGGAAGTAAATGCAGATGGAGGGTTTACTGGTTATCTCCTTGGCTCAGATCTAAGCTCTGTGTTCTGATTCATTATGTCGGGAAGAAACCCGTTGTGCTCACCCTCACATGAATTCTGAATCCACTTGTCAATTAATTGGCTCCCCATATAGTAGGCAGAGAAATGGGATCCCTGGACAGAGTGTTTCCTCCTTCCCATGGAAGGAGACAGAACCTTCAGGAGGCAGGCATAAAAACTTGTGGACAGACAGAAACAGTGAGAAAAAGAAAAGCAATAGAAAGAATTAGGGGTCGGGCAGTGGTGGTACACACCTTTAATCCCAGCACTTGGGAGGCAGAGGCAGGCGGATTTCTGAGTTTGAGGCCAGCCTGGTCTACAGAGTGAGTTCCAGGACAGCCAGGGCTATACAGAGAAATTCTGTCTTGAAAAATCGAAAAACCAAAAAACCAAAAACTATATATATAATTAGGGATCATGCTGAGGAGATGTCTCAGCGGGTGAAGGCATTTACCTTTAAGTGTGGCCACCTGAGGTTGATCCCTGGGACACACATGGAGAGAACAGGCTCCTTTACATTGTCATCTGACCTCCATACGAATGTCATGGCATGCACACCCCAGCCGAAAGGACAAGTGCAGCATAGCAAGATACACTAAAAGAGAGATGACAGGTAACTTTTACAGTGCATTGTTGGCGAGATTCTTTTTTTTTTCTTTTTCTTTTTTTTTTTTTTTTTTTTTTTAGCATCAATTACTTTTGCTCATCTCTTCTTGTGTTTATGAATTAATCTTTATGCACAAATGCATGAATCAAGTATGGTATATGTAAGGTTTGGCACTATTTTTGGTTTCAGGCATCAGCTACACATATTTAAATGTGTCCCCATGAGTCAGAGGACACTAATGTTGCGGGGGGGAAGGATGTGGGAGTAAAGAGGGAAGTGCATGCCCCTGTGTGTGTGTGTGTGTGTGTGTGTGTATGTGTGTGTGTGTGTGTATGTGTGTGTGTGTATGTGTGTGTGTGTGTATGTGTGTGTGTGTATGTGTGTGTGAGAGAGAGAGAGAGAGTACATGAGTGTGTGGTGTGTGTATGTGAGAGAAAGTGTGCATGAGTATGTGTGGTGCGTGTGTATGTGTGTGTGAGAGAGAGTGTGTGTATGAGTGAGTGTATGTGGTATATGTGTATGTGTGTGTGTGTGAGAGTGCCTGAGTATGTGTGTGTGTGTGTATGTGTGTGTGAGAGTGCCTGAGTATGTGTGTGTGTGTGTGTGAGAATGCCTGAGTATATGTGTGTGTGTGTGTGTGTGTGTGTGAGTGCCTGAGTATGTGTGTGTGTGTGTGTGTGTGTGTGTGTGTGTGTGTGTGAGAGTGCCTGAGTGTGTGTGTGTGTGTGTGCATGTGTGCATGCATGCATGCACACCACTCCGGCACCCTGTTATCAGCAGGATCTAGTATAGAAACCGGATCTCCACAGTTCACCTCTGTCTGCTCCACCTCACACCTCCAGGATCCGAGGACATCAGAGCAGTAAATCAAAGTCCCAGAGCTCCTGGGACAGACAGATGAATTATCCATGGGAAACTTTGTGTGATTGATCCCGGCAAAGTGAGTCCTGGCTGCTTTGACCATCCTAGTTTCTCATGGAGAAGTTGCTACCGATGTGAGCTATGTGTGCAGGCACCAGGACTTCTGAAGGTTTGAAAGCTAAGTATCACTTCTTCCCAAGCTCTTTTCTTTTCCCATGTGCCTGTAACAACCAGTTCTTCACAATACGGATTTAGTGTTTCCACCTTGGTGCATGCGGCTAATGTATTCCTTCCTGGCTTTCTGTTTTTAGTCCCTGTGCAATGTGCCCTGGGAATTTTTAATAAACGTTTTTATTATTTTCATCCTCACTGGGCTGGCTTTTATTACCGTTATGCATTCCAATTGCTCAACTTCCTCAGGCTTCCCTGGGTCATATCCTCTCCATTGGCTTGCAGTTGATTATTCTGACATTCTTAAACTGTGGTGATTCAGAGGGACAAAGCGTACTGCTTTGTGTCACGCCTTAGGTTGGGGCATGCATACATTGTCTAAGAGTCCCTTAATATTGGTGGGATTAATTTTGTTTTCAAGTCAGAATTGTAGAAATGGGTCAGTTTTAAGTTCTTTACATATTTTAAATATTCACCCTCCATCAGGTATAAGGATAGCAAGATTTCCTATCATATGGTCTAGTGACACCACTTCTGGAGAGGTAGCTTAAGGGCAGGGCTACTTTTATATCCATGTGTATTGTATCCTTATTCCAAACAGTCCAATTATGAAGTAGCCTAGGTGTTCATCAACAGATTAACAGAAAAAGAAAAAATATGCATCAGTTTTATTTTATTTGTAGGTTCTAGATGTCATGTAGCTCATATACACACATGTATGCATACACACACCATACACACTCACTCACACACATACACCACACATTCACATGTACACACCACACTCGAACACACACACATACACACACAGGCATGCACACACATGTGCACACACACACACTATACCAAACATTTACACACACATAACATACCACACACACACACACACACTCCATACTCACACATACATGCACACATGCACACATACACGCACTCATGCAGGCACTGGGGCAGCCCTACAGACATGCCTTGAGTTGAGACAAGGTATCTTTTGTTAATCTGTCAATGCACAAGCAGCAGATAAGTAGGGGCTACTTCAGAGCTGAGGACAAGATGTTAGCTGACACAACTGTTTTCTGTGGTCCTCAGTTCCTAAAGAGAGGTGCCTATGAGCTCTCAGCAGGTGACACTTCTAAGTTGAGACAGAAGGGTAGTTCCATAAGTGGTGACCTGGGTGTTGTATCCCAGCATTTCCTACACTGGGATTTTCTTATGTATCAAATCATTAGAACTGCTGAAAACGTTGTCTGGACTCTTTTCTAGAAAAATGATCATAAAAGAATAGTCACATTTACTTTCTGGGACTGCTGCAACAACAAACCATGGATTCATGACTTTTCTCATCAATGTGACAAAATACTTGACTAAATCAACTTAGGACAGGAGTGGCTTATCTTGGCTCATGGTCCACTCCACCATGGTGGATGAGGCATGGTGGCAGGCTTATTCAGCTGCTTGTTAAACTGCATCTGGATTCTGAAAGCAGAGAGAAACAAATGGCTAGTGCTCATCTCTCTCTCTCTCTCTCTATCTCTCTCTCTCTCTCTCTCTCACACACACACACACACACACATGTGTGTGCATGTGTCTGTGTGTGCTCATGCATAGATGCACAGATCTGTGCATGTATGTAGAAGACAGAGGACAGCCTGGGGGTCCTCAGGCATCTTCCACCTTTTGTTTGAGGTAAGATCTCTCATTGCCAAGTAACACTCCCACAGCAGCCAGGAGTCCCCAGGAGCTGGGATTACTACACCATTCTTAGCTTCTTACATGGATTTGGGGATTTGAAGTCAGGTCCTTGTACTTGCAAGACAAGTGCCTTACCAACAGAGCCATCTCCCTGACTGATTTTCTCCTTTTTATTCATCTCAAGACACCATTCAATCATTGATGCCACCTACATCCAGGTGGGTGTTCTTAGTTAAACCTTTCTGGAAAGATTCTTATAGGTGCACCCACACGTGTGGCTCCATGGTGATTCTAAACTCCAACATGTTGACAATGAAAATGGAACTACCATGTACTACAAACTTGCTGACCCAAAAACAGTGGAAATGTATCCTCTCTCGGTTTTTAAAGGCTGTAAGGAAAAACCAAGCTTCCAGCCCAACTATGCTCTCTCTCTAGGCGTCAGGGGAGGCTTTTGTTTACTCTGGCTTCGGCTGCTTCATTGCCAGCATCCCATGGGGTTTTGTAGTTGATTCATTCTGCTTCTGCCTGTAATGCTGCATCTTCCTGTTTGCCTAGGTGTCCAAAATCCCCTCTTCCAATATGGATGCCAGCCACTGGATTCAGCTGCACCTGGGTCTACAGTGTTCTCTTATTAATTTAATTGGTATACAGAGACTCTACTCCAGTCAAGTCATATTTGTGGACACATAGTTACTCCTGTACTGGCAGACCATCTAGGCTGTATCCCTACCCACCTCACAGAGACATCACTGATACATTGATACACGTACCCGGGGAGCTCTTTTCTAGTTGTTTGTGGTAACAGCCTTCCAGTCTCTCATTATTCCAGGTGAACTTTTCTAAGACCCACTTGGATCATGTGACTCTGCCACTCAGAGTTCACCAGCAGCTTTTAGTTTCGTGCATACTCTGCTGTGTTATATTTGAGGTCCCATGTGGGAATATATGTGCCCACTGATCTATGTAGCCTCTTTTATGATTGTGTTTGCACCTAAATTTTGTTCAATTACAAGTACCTAGAACATACCATGCCATCAATAAATGTCAGCTCTCCCTGCTGTAGTTTATAGAAATTTTTTTTTCCTTATGACCTTCTGATGAGAATGTCAGAAAAAAGTGATGACACTACGCTAGCCAGTGACGACACCAGGAGCCACACTCAGATTTCTGGCATCAATAATAGTCCTCTCTGGTGAGTCAGGTCTGCCATTTGTGCTTACAAACTTGGCCTTTTGTGTATTTAAACTCATCACAAACTTCTCATATCAATCACGGATGCAAGCGACAAATACTGACTGGAGGGGCAAGAAGTGCCTTGTGTTAAGGAGAAGCAGAGATAACTGTTGATGAGAAAATAGATTTCCTACATGCAACCTACTTAGAGTAGCATAACACACATCTTGGCTGTGGCGCTCCTCTCAGTAACTGTCCCTCCTTAAAAGACAGGTGTGTATCAGTAACCATTCCTCTGCATGTCAGAGAGACACTGCTGCACCTGAGAACTGGGTGTAGGTAAGAGCCTATGCCTGCTTCTTCAAGATACAGCTATGTGAGTCAGAGGTGCTGTACCACTAGTTACAGAGGTTTCCACGGCAACCCCATCCATCCTGAACAGCACTGCTAAGTGGTGACCTTGAAACAACACCCATCGGAAAGAGATCCTCAGCCCATAGAGTTGGCTCCCTTTTAGGCTTCATTTCTATATCTTTAAGTATAAAGGAGAAACAGCTCTGAGAGAACTGAAAATACAGCTTTCCAGCTGATCTCCGCGACCCACCTCTTTCCTATGACCTAAATAATCATCACTTATTTTACATCTTAATTCTTTTTTCCTTGATAGAAGCAGCTACAAAGATTTTGCCCACAGGAAAGAAATGTTTCTGTAAATCGCTTCTAGAAAAATCAGGCCAAGGTCATCAAACATAAGAACTAGGAAGCACAGCAGTTTTTAGACAACCAGGAGAACATATATCTAGAAAGCTAGAGTGAGCATAAGCATTCTTCAGGGCGTGGCATGCTCCGTGCTTTTTAGGTTTCGGGGAGGGGATGGGGTGCAGTTGACGGGACACTGATCTCAGAGTCTTGTGTGCTCACCATGCATGCTTCATAGAAGTACTATAGGACGAAAATTTGGCAGTAGTCTTTGTGTTGATAAAGAATTTTCACAAAGAACTCTTTTCTTTCAGGGAAATGGGTGAGGTCTCTTCTTGGGTGTGCCTTTTCTTTCGAGAGGGATATTTCAGGTAATACTC
>JADRCD010173200.1:0-14290 GCA_019843815.1 Montemys delectorum | reverse complement strand
GAGGGGGAAGGAAGTGGGGTGAGGGAGAAGGAAGTGAGGTGAAGGAGGGGGAAGGAAGTGGGGTGAGGGAAGGGGGAAGAAAGTGGGGTGAGGGAAGGGGAAGGAAGTGGGGAAGAGGAGGAGATGAGGAAAACAGCAAGATGAGAAAGGGAAGAAATAAAAAAGGAGGGGAAGCAGAATAGGGGGAGGAGAGGAGGAAGGGAGGAGAAAGAGAATGAGTGGAAGGAGGAGGAGAGAAAGCTGCAGCAGCCACCACAGTTGTTCTGAGAGTGGGAGAAGCAGAATATGGTACCAGGAGATAGAACTCCTGCTCAAGGCCTCCCAAAACTCTTTTTCCCCCCATTTTTTAAAATTAGTTATTTTCTTTATTTGCATTTCAAATGTTATCCCCTTTCCTGGTTTCCCTCCGAAAACCCCCTATCCCCTCCCCACTCCCCCTGCTCACCAGTCCATCCACTCCTGTTTCCTGGCCCTGGCATTCCCCTACACTGGAGCATAGAGCCTTCACAGGACCAAGGGCCTCTCTCAAAACTCTTTACTGACAGCCACTGTGCTCACTGGTGCTAGGGTGAGAAATCTGAGGATCACTCCCCAGAGACAGAAACAGCCTGAAGGATACCACACCCCAGGAAAATGAGAGAGCCTTGGACTAGAAAGAACTTCACATAGAATGCAAGGAAGGAGTGGACCGAGCTAGTATTGGGTTGGTGAGATCATCTGAAGGGGAAAGTCGCTGACATTCAACAGACATGGGAAAGACACTCCTGCAAAAACTCAGGAGCCAAAGATTCTTGAAGTTTGTCAGGCGGGATGTGTGTGTGTGTGTGTGTGTGTGTGTGTGTGTGGCTTTTACCTTCACCTGGATGTCCTCTTTCCCAGTCCCCAGGTGCTTTGGTGTCTCACCCAGGGCCAACCTCCCCTATGTGTCCCACCCATGGCTGAGGCTCAGCTCTGCTCGTTCCCTGTCCTGATGGTAGAGAAGGAGCCATCTGGAGCTTGGCCTCTCAATGATGAACAAGGAGAATGCATTTGGGGGTGCACATGCCTGTGCTCACTGAGACAGCCCCCTCTGCAGCCCACCTAGTGGGCCTGGAGTTTCACATCTCACTACCCTGCAATCTTCAAGGCCAGACTTGAAGTTCATCTTGCTACCTCAGAGAATAGGAATGTTTCCAAAAGCCAGACCTTATGTTTAGCATGTCTTGCACCTGCTGGTGACTGCTAAACAGTGCTTTCATTAACTAATTATTTTAGCCACAACAGGATCATAGCCACTATTATGCCCTCTCTGGTCCTGTCTTCATTACTGACCCTATGCAGTAGCTGCTGAAACCTCTGATGCCCTTCCTAAGAATTAGTCCTGCCTCAGAGGTCAGAACTCACAAGACTTGAAATATCCTATACACAGTAAAGAATTCACCTCAGAACTGATGAGGAGACAGACCTCTGTCTTCCACATGAACAGTATAACCCCTCTCTCATCGCCCCAGCTCTGTGCATGGGGTCACAGTGTCACCCCTGACTGCAGTGAAATGACTCTACAGTTCTTACTAGTTACCTATACAAAACTACCCTGGGGTGATAATTCTGCTTAAGCACAAACTGCAGAGTCAGGCTGCACTGGTCTGGAACAGGCAGGAAATCAGCAGTTTAAAATGGTTTTTCATGGGCCAAAGCACTCCCCCACAGCATCAGCTCCTGTGGCTTCCCAGTACATGCCTTAAGAGGTCCCCTGTCTTAACTGGGATTTCTACTTGCTGTGATAAAAACACCAAGTCCAAAAGCAACTGAGGGAAGTCACGGCAGGAACTCAAGGCAGGAACCTGGAAGCAGGGATTGACAGAGGCCATGGAGGAACACTGCTTAGTGGCTTGTTCAGCCTGCTTTCTTGTACAACCCAGGACCACCAGCCCAGAGTTAACAATGCCCACAGTGGCTAGGCCCTCCCACATCAATCATTAATCAAGAAAAAAACCCTATGACATGCGTACAGGCAACGTGGAGGGAAGTAGTTTCTCAACTGAGAGCCTTTCTTAGCAACTGACTCTAGCTTGTGTTCAGATTACATAAAACCAACCTAGACACCTCTACATCTAGCTTCCAGCCCCAAAAGAGCTGGGAAGCAAAGGGCAGCATGGGCTATAGCAGTCCAGCTGGGAAGAATAGACACTTGACATCCCAACAGTTTGAGGTGGCTCAGAGAGCCAAAACACATGGCACCCAGGGCCACCCACTCTAGAGATACCACCAAGCCGGCACCAATGCACCAAGAGTCTCACAGGGGATTCCAGTCTGTGCACTCAGACACAAAAATGCTAAAGAACCTTTCCAGTTTTAATGTCAGTATTAGTGTGAGCCTGGTCAATGGACTGCGGCTTTGGTTAGTTTGTACCATGACATGGCTGTGCCTATGCTGGGCCCACCTCTTTGTCTTACCAGCAACTATCCCAAGTAGACGAGAGTCAACCTTGACTCCTGCCTCTTGTTCTGTGGATTTCAGCCACAGAAACCTTCTAGATTTATGTCCCTTTGTCTTTGCCTTCAATGGGGGTTGGGGGTGGGCTGTATAACCATTCTTGTCTCCTGACCACTGTCAAACTGGCTGCTGGAGTCCCCAAATTGCAAACTGGCCACTGCCTGCCATGATCCTGCTGAAACCCAGTGCTCTTCACCCAGGGCACTGAACTGGCACATTTAAGTCCTGTTCCCTCAGTTAAAACTTAGTCAAATTGGTGCTCGCTTTGGCAGCACATATACTAAATTGGAACGATACAGAGAAGATTAGCATGGCCCCTGCGCAGGATGACACGCAAATTCGTGAAGTGTTCCATATTTTTCACAAGAAACTTAAGAAGAAGGAAGACCAAAAGGTGGACATTTCATTCCTTCTTAAAAGAGGGAACCAAATACCCACGGAAGGAGTTGCAGAGATTAACTATGGAGCAGAGACTGAAGGAAGGACAAGCCAGCCTAAATATAGCTATCTCCTGAGAGGCTCTGACAGTATCTGACTAATATAGATGTAGAGGCTCACAACCATCCATTGAACTGAGTACATGGTCCCCAATGAAGGAGTTAGAGAAAGGATCTATGGAGCTGAAGGGTTTGCAGCCCCTTAGGACGAACAACAATATGAACTAACTAGTACTCTCAGAGCTCCCAAGGACCCAACCACCAACCAAGGACTATAAATGGTGGGACTGATTGTTCTGGCAGCATGTGTATAGTAGAGGATTGCAAATTCGATCATCAATAGGAGGAGAGGACCTCAGCCTTGTGAAGGTTTTGTGCCCCAGTGTAGGGGAATGCCAGGGCCAATAAGTGGGAGAGGGTGGGGTGGCAGGCATGGGGAGGGGGGAGTCAACAGGGGTTTGTTCTTGTCGTTTTTGTTTGTTTGTTTGGGTTTTTTTTTTGGAGGGGAAACTGGAAAAGGAGAAATTTAAATAAAGAAAATATCTAATAAAAAAAAAGAAAACAACAACAAAAAAACTTAGTCAAATTGTGATTCTGCTATAAAACTCTCAGACATTCTTTTCTTTCATCCTTGCCAAGTATCAAACCATAATTATGAATTTGCTTTTCAAAACCAAATGCATGCCCCTTCTGTGTTGAATTCAAACTCATTGACATGCCCCCAACTAAGCATAGTATGGCATGTTTTCTCTCCACTCTTTTACTCCTCCCCCTTTTGGGAGGCCACCAATAGAATAAAATCACACCGTGAGGTGACATTCTGTGTCTGTCCCACCCCTCCCCATCATGCTCTGAGCTATTCATAATTCATTGGCAGACTCTCTGGGGACAACGGGGTCTTACAGGAACATCCATTCTCTTTACCCTCTCCTGACACCTGGGTGTCCTCTTTCTGGAGAGTCTGCCCAACCTTCAGCTGTCCCTCATTTTCTCTTAATGTTTTTCATTTTTCTTTTAACCCAGCAGCAACAGCTACTACCCAGAGTTCCTAGCAAGCGGAAAGAGTTGGCTTTGATGTTTTTCTGTTCTAGGAGTTGCACGGGGCTGGTCTAAGGTAGATGCTGGCTGGATAAATGCTAACTAACTAAGCAGACATGTGACTAATGGTGTCACTAATGGGAAGTGGGGTCAGATCAACAAAGCTGAACCAGGTCTACCCAGGCCCGACTCACAGCACAGAAGCTCAGAGAAGCACAGAGAAAGGTGACAGACAACCTAAGGGTAAGTCACCACTTCCTAAACTGTGCTCCTTTGATATATAGCCTAGGGGATGGCCCCTAAGGCCAGTCTGGGACAAACTCCAGCAGATCTCCTGCCCCTTCAGTGGGGTGTCTCTGGACCCGAATAGTCAGTCTTATGTTGGGCACACACAGCCAAAATAGTCATGAGCTGTCTTTCTGCTGGGTACCACTGCCATAGGCTCAGCTACCTGAAAAGCCCAGATCAGCTCTGAGCAAGACCAGCCTTGGGCATTTGCTGAGTCTCAGATACAGCATCAGAACCCACACTCACCTATCCTACATCCTGCCAAACAAGTCCAAGTCACATGCAACACTGACACCGGGGGCCCAAGAGGCAAGTAATGTCCACGAAACACTCCACAGCCCTCTGGCTTTCTAAAAGCCCCTTCACCCCAACTTTATCTCCCTCAGAAAGCCCTAGATCCCTGGATGCCCCTCCCAAGATGACCAGGACTTTGCTCTGACCTCCACAGCTCTGAGCTCCTGGAGGCTGGAGGCACAGCTGCCCTGCAAGTCACTGCCAAGGGCATTTTCCTCCCTATCTCATTAAGAGAAAGTCATCCATGGTCCCTGGAGGGTGCACTGGCTCCCTGAGGCTGGAAAGAACTGAGCAGCCACAAGAAAAACAGACAGGAGTCCATATAGCCAGACATCCCTAAATCCAAAGATTAAGCTATGTGTGGCTTGAGAGGTGGGTGACCATCTCCTACCATGTCACTGGGGCGTCTCCACATCAGGACAGATAGTTACATGCTTGGCACACAGAGCCTGAAGAGCCATGTGCTGCCCTCACATTTCAGCTCACCACTACCACTGGCTCGGCTGCTTTAAAACACAGCCTTGCCCCCTCCCAGGTCAGTTATGGCCAAGGCCAACCACAGGCACTTGCTGCAAGCCTTGTGCCCAGCATCAGAACCAACACTCACCTATCCTCCATCCTTGAAGACTCCCACAAATGGAAGAGGCAGTGGCTGTGACCTTACTGCTGTTACCCAGAATAGATGTGGGCAGTTAAATAAGAGGCTCGGCCACACCCTGCCTGCCATGTTCAGATAAAGGCAGGATCATGGGGGACACTTATCACAGTCTCTCACACCATGTGATTCTTCATTCTTCCATGTTCCATCTCCTGTAATAACCACTGTGGTCATTTAGGACCAAAGTACTTTTAAAAAGAAAAAAAGAGGAGGAACGGAAGAGGTGGTAAAATCAATGTCAGCCTCCTGAAACCCTGCTGGCTGGAAGCTTCTTCACTGCTGCCTGCCTTGCATGCACTTGAGTAATGATTTCTGGGTACTCCTAATGCATGCACTTCTAGAGAGACCCAGGGGAGTCATAAAAGGTTCTGGCTCAGGACCTCACACCTGAGGAGCTAATAGACAAGTTTCCCATCCACCTGTTAGTGTAAACAGCAGCCCGTGCTGCTTCCACAGGGCGAGGCTCACTTTGTTTCCCTTCCTCTCACTGTGCAACAATGGGTCTGGTCAGGAACTTCAAAAGCCAGGAGTGACCAGGAATAGGAACTGGACACCAGAGCAAGATAAGATACCAGGAGAGGTAGACATCTTCCAGCTATCCAAAGAGCCATAGTCAGTCTGTGTTCATTGAAAATGAGGGTGCATATACCATTCCTGGGCATATATCCACAAGATGCTCCATCATGTAATAAGGACACATGCTCCACCATGTTCATAGCAGCCTTATTTATAATAGCCAGAAACTGGAAACAACCCAGATGTCCCTCAACAGAGGAATGGATACAGAAAGTGTGGTACATCTACACAATGGAGTACTACTCAGCTATTAAAAACAATGAATTTATGAAATTCTTAGGGAAATGGATGGACCTGGAGAGTATCATCCTGAGTGAGGTAACCCAATCACAAAAGATCACACATGGTATGCATTCTCTGATAAGTGGTTATTAGCCCAGAAGTCTGGAATATAGGAAGAATGACCCACAAACCACAAGAAACTTAAGAAGAAGGAAGACCAAAATGTGGACATTTCATTCCTTCTTAAAAAGGGGAACCAAACACACACAGAAAGAGTGTCAGAGATTAACTATGGAGCAGAGACTGAAGGAAGGACAAGCATATAGCTATCTCCTGAGAGGCTCTTACAATACCTGACTAATACAGATGTAGAGGCTCACAGCCATTCATTGAACTGAGTACACTGTCCCCAATGAAGGAGTTAGAGAAAGGTTCTATGGAGCTGAAGGGTTTGCAGCCCCTTAGGATGAACAACAATTACTAACTAGTACCCTCAGAGCTCCCAGGGACCCAACCACCAATCAAGGACTATACAGGGTGGGACTGAATGTTCTGGCAGCATGTGTATAGTAGAGGACTGCAAATTTGATCATCAGTAGGAGGAAAGGACCTCAGCCTTGTGAAGGTTCTGTGCCCCAGTGTAGGGGAATGCCAGGGCCAATAAGTGGGAGAGGGTGGGGTGGCAGGCATGGGGAGGGGAGAGGCAAAAGAAGTTTGTTCTTGTTGTTCTTGTCTGTTTGTTTGTTTGTTTTTTGGAGGGGAACCTGGGAAAGGGAAAATTTACATGTAAATAAAGAAATTATCAAAAAAAAAAAAAAAGAGCCCAAAGGATACTATTTTGATAATATGGTATATTGCATCATTTTGTACATTTGGAAATGGATAAATAAATTTAAATAAAATATACTTAAGATAAAAAAAAAGATGCAAAAAAAAAAAAAAGAAAAAAAAAAGAAAATGAGGGTGCATATAAGACACAGAAACACAGGCACCTGTATGCTGATGTGTAGCCAACAGATCCTCTCCATATAGGGTCTGGAAATAAGGACCAGGCCTGACCAGAAACAGACCTTGCTCAGTGCTTCTATGGACATTTATGGGAATCAAGGTCTTGACTTAGATCTTAATGATAGATATTATTCAATGCATGGAGCTGTGAAACACAGAAGCTGCTGGGGCTGAGGCTGGGGCTAGAGCTAGGCCAAGCCTTCTCCAAGCCCTGCAGTGAAGAACCATATCTTCATTTTCCAGGTGTGGAGCTGAGGCCTTGGGTACCTGAGTGACCAGATCTGCAGCTCTGAAGCTGGCTGAGAAGGGCCTGAAACATTTGAACACATCTGATTGACAGCTTCTTTCTTTGCGTCACCAATCCCCACCCCGCTCAAACGAAGAGGAGTATATGCCACAAACCAAGTAGAATGGTGGTAGTGGAAGCCAGCCAAGGGCCGCAGCTCAGCCTGGGAAGGGGAACCTGGTCCCTGCTCCTGGCAAACAAGCTCAGACATGAGCTGGCTCCAGCTCAGGAGGAAGTGGCCATTAGGAGCCAGGGCAAGAGAGGCACCTCTGGTACTCTTTGATAGTGTGGGTTACAGGGGTGGCAGGTGGCCATCCAACACATACTTCCATGGCTTCTGCATCACTAAGGTAGATAGTCACCTTTGGGCTCTGCTGAACCTGGACTCAAAGACAGTCCTCTCATGTGCCAGGTTCTGCCCACCTGCTGGAGATGTAAGTAGGAGAATCCCCTGTCTCTCCAAGGCCTTCTCAGGGACGGGCCAATTGCATCCCTGGTGGTGTGGAAGTGGGCAGTCCTCAGCATGGAAGCTAGGCAGTTCCTGGCATTGAGGCTCCAACACTGGGCTTTACCCACACAGTAGGTACCTCTTCTAATGATCCCCAAGCCAAGAGGCTCTCAAGCCTTCATGAGGAAGAGGAGGGGCTTGTAGGAAGCTCTGAGTTCACAGAGGCTGAGAGGAACTAGCAGACTGGCTGGCTGGGCCTGGCTCTCCACCATGGTCCCTCCAGGGAAAAGGTCTGCAACCTTGAAACTATGTAGATAACCACAAAGGCTGACTGCCCTCTGAGTCACCATTTCTCACCTCCACTGTCTGGCAATCCATCCAGGTCCTAGGAGGCAGTCACCTTGTCTACCCTTTGCCTTCAGGCAAGAGTGCTAAAGCCCAGCAAAACAAACCTTGAAAATGGTCAGCCTGACTGAGTACAAACATCACTATGTTCTTATGTTGGCCAGGGTGACATCTCTGCTTGAGGTCCTATCTCATAGTGCCTCCTCCTCCCAGCCAAGAGCTCCAGAGAGCAGCTGTCCATGACACCACAGCAAACGCCCCCAGCCACCAGAGGTGGAAACATACTTTTAATACACGGAGGTCAAAATCATCAAGTTTATTAAGGTTTCGGTGGTGTTTTTGTTTTGTTTTTTTTACCAAATGGGTACAAGAGAAAACTGTATTAGGAGGTGAGAGGGTTTAAGATCATGGGGAATGCTCTTAAAAGGGATTGTGGGATGTCAGGTATGTCCTCTCTCTTGTACCCAGCCATAAGCCAAGCAGTCTCCTTTGTAACAACTCATGTCATTGTGTACTATGCTGTCACAGACCCAAAGCAATGGGACCATTCAGCCATGGTCTGAATCTTTGACAGCTATGGACAAAATAAGCTTTTCTTTTTTTTAAGTTGATTGGTCTCAAGTGTTTAATCACAGTTACAGACACAGGCTAACAGTTACTGAGAGTCCAGGTACGAATGCTCATTCTTTCTCAAATGTCATCTTCCTTGCAGGATGCAGAGGACAGAGGAAACACCCTGGGCAATGGATGTCACCACCAAGTGGAAGGCAGACCACGGAGCAGCCGCCTGGAGCTCCTGAGCCTGTTTCAGCAGGCATCCCACCCTACCAATGCCCTCGCACATTCCCTTCTCTCTGGGAGACTATTCCTGTGGACTCCTGGCTTCTGTTTCCTTCCCAATAACTATGGAGTCCCGTTAGGATCCAGGTATCCACATGTGGAATTCTCTGTCCTTACTTTTTCTCTCCCTAGTTGTGGCATTGATATTTTCCTTGCCATCTCAATGTCCTTCAAGATGCTTTTGTTTTCCTTTTACTATAATTTCAGATAAGGTGAATCAAACCCACAAAAACGCAACCTTAAGGGGAAAGAGCTTCTAGCAAAAGTTGTCAGGAAACTACATGCTTTCTGGGAATGACTGTGATGTCCACATAATCATCTCAACCTTTTATCCCTCAGGACAAGTCAATTTCTGCTCTAACAAGGCCACAGCAATTACTTCATGACCAATCCACTTCGGGGCAGAGACATAAAAGCACAAGGATGAAGGAGCCAGCCCATCCCACTCCCAGCTTAGAAATGGGAGCTCCATTTGTGTGTATGTTAACCTCAGCCAAGCCCATCTGTAGTGATGGAGGGATTGGACTCCTAAAGGCAGACTCAAGGGAATAAATAACCAGCTGAAGCCATAAATCATAAAATATAATCTTCCATCTTAACTCCCAAAAGGCCATAGGATTATTGATAAGATAAAAAAAAAAAAAGAGGAAGAAATGAGAGGTCATAAAAGGGAGAACAAGCTGAGGGCTGCAGATACCGTGACTCAAGTCAGCCTCACTTTTGGGATATCTGTCTGAGAAGACGACACAGGAGGTGAGTCACACAGGCCAGCGCAGATGCTGGTCTCAGAAGTGGGGGAGGATGTAGGGGTGGGATGTAGAGGAGGCATCAAATCTGGTACGAGGGTGAGCTGTAAAAATAACCATTAGCCCGATCATGTTCATCTATACCACAGCTTGTAAGAGGAAACACCCTCGGCTAGATATTACCTTTGGTTAGAAGACAGATCCTAGTTTCAGAGATTATTTAAATGTGGGGGAAATGTGTCTCAGAACAGATAAAGCATAGAAATCCATATTACAAGTCAGTGTCATGAGTTCCATGGAGGTGGCTCAACAAATAAGGCATTAGCATCCCAAACACAAGGGTCAACGTTCGGACTCCCGGATCCCAGTAAATTCTGTGTGTTTGTGGGGTGGGAGTCCCTATGTAATTCAAGCCTCAGAAGGCAAAGACAAGATCCTCAGAGCAAGCTGACTATTGAGATGAGCCATAACAGGGAGTGCTACATTTGACTGAGAGGCCCTGTGTAGACGAGCAAGGTGGGAGATGGTTAAGGATAGTTTCCAACGTCAACCTTGGGCCTCTGAGCATGCCCACAATATCTATACATGTGTAAGCACACACACTATAAAGAAATTAGTGTCATCATATTCCCATGGTAGGAAGCATGTCATTACCAGGTGAAGGGTGAAGAGATGCCAAAAGAGAAACAGACCAGGAAGGCTTTAGCAGCCCTGAGCAGCCTTCTAAACAGACATGGGTGCCTGTTTGTCAATATCTGCCTCTGGCCCATGCTGTGTCCTGAGGTCAAGGACAAGTGAAGGCTTAAGATCCATGCTTCCACGCTTCCACACAGGGTTTGTTTATCTGTTTTCTGATGAGGAAGCCACTTCCTCTTCTGTGAAACAGCAGTACAGTGTCACAGGTGAGGAGTACAATGTCACAGGGGAGGAGAGCCTAGTGTAGGATGGAAGAGGAGACTCACTCACCACCTGGACCTCTGATTTCCTGAGCTGATGAAAACACAAGAGGAGCTAGAGATACAGCTACCTGGCATGCATAAGGACACACACACACACACACACACACACACACACACACACACACACACACACGAAGAGAGGGGAGGACAGGGAGGAAAGGGAGGGGACCAGCATGAGATGCTCCATCAAGGGCAGTTTCCATTCCAAATCCCTCAGGGAACTGCTGTTCATTTCTGGTCTGCATATTCCCAACTTTGGGGTAGAATAAAGAAAAGGAAGGTCTCTAGAGGGTGGTAAACGATTCTGGAATACTCCAAGACTACCTTTCTACAGGAAGACCCAGAGACTAGATCTACCCATCAGCATCAGAGTGTGGCCATCATGATGATATTCTTGTGCTTGTCTCTTTGGCTATATGACTATTGAAACAATGGTCCCCAAGAAATTGGCATTTTCTCCTGGAATCTCATTCTGAAAAGAAAAGACCAGGCAGAGGTGAAACTCATCATCTAGAAAGAGTTTGCTCAGTACTTACCACTTGTCCAACTACCTTGTAGGAGGAATTGAGGTCGAGATTATGATGGTTCAATATTAGGACAGACAACTCAACTGAGACTGATTAGTTATGCATACCTGTGGCCTCTTAATTCTTCCCAATATGGCCACATTGACTAAACCTGTTTTCTGCTTTACATTATTAATTTGTCTCTTAAAATGGCTTACTGAAGCCAAGTGGCAAGCCTAGCTTGTTAGGGTATCCAGGGCCTAGGTGCTAATCCCAATAAACCTGGAAATAATACCTAAGCTCAGTGTTGAACCTCAGCTTGCTCTCTGTCTCTGTCTCTGTGTCTGTGTCTGTGTGTGTGTGTGTGTGTGTGTGTGTGTGTCAGGGCCATGTGTGGCAGTCAGAGGAAAGCTTGTGTTAAAAAGTCAGTCCTCTCCTTCCATCATATGGATTCTGGGGCTTGAAGTCAGGTCATTAGACTGACTTCATTTGCCATCAGGTGGCAAAGCTTTTACCCACTGAGACATCTCACTGGCCTAATGGTTTACTTTTTCTAACCTCTGTTTCTTCATTCATATACTGTGGACAGGACCCAGGTACGATTATACAAGGTAGCATACAGAAAGCTCTGGCTTTGTACAGGGCTTAGGGACTATGGTTAAATCATCCCTAGTGTAGCTTACTGACAACCTAACAATTTAAAATATAAATCACTGCCCAGACTCCTTCTTGCCAGTGAGCATGCATCTGGGCTGGCTGCCCCATCCCACATCCTCAAGGGGAAATCAACGATTCTGAGTCTGAGTTCAATGAACTTAGGCAGGTAGTGTCTGTGGCTGGACTCTGTTCTGCAGTGCATTCTAATGGTCTTCCACCCTCCCTTCTGAGGTGTGTTGTTGTCAGAGTGTCCCTTCTTCATGTTAAGACTTAACTGTCATGAGAGTAGCACTAAGAGGGCTGGCCTTCAGGAGCTTGTTGGATCCAAAGCGCAAGATGCTTGTGACTGGCTAGGGTTAGGTCATAATCTCCAGAGTTGGCTCTTATCCAAAGGATGGAGTTGGCTGACCTCTCCGCCTGTGTCTGCTTCCTTGGTGCAGGATCCATAGACTTCAGCTCCTGAAACATCAGCTAGTAAGCCTCTGTTGCAGCCACTCTCCCTGAGGCTGTGATAAATACCCTTCAGAAGCTCCAAAGAAAGGGTGGGTAGAGTTGAGGCATCTGTATCTTTCCTCTTCCCTGACTCTTACATCCACACAAAACATCTGTGGGCTTTCCAGTGCTGTGAACATTACCTCACATGGCAAAGTCTTAGCAGGTGCAATTAAGGATCTCGTGATGAGATTATCCTGGATTACTGAGCTGAACCCTAAAAATACCACCACCAGAGTCCCCAGTGGACAGCTGATTCACACAGAGAGGAAAAGGTTATGAGACCACGGAGGCTGTGATCATTAGTACTGATTATCAACCTGGCTAGATTTATAATTTATTAGAGGAATGGCTTAGATTAGGTTAACTGAGCTGGGAAGACCCACTCTAATTGTGAATAGCACCACTGGCTGCCCTGAGGCCCTGGGTTGAACAAAAAGGAGAGAGTGAGTGAGCACCGACACACCAGCACTCAGCTCTCTGCTCCTGGCTGTGGACACAGAGTGACCAGCAGCCTCGAGTTCCTGCCACCACGACACCCCTGACCATGACAGACTGTGAGTCATGATAAACATTCTCTTCCCTAAGCTGCTTTTGTCACAGCAAAGAGGACATGCACATGTGCAGGGTTCTGAGTACACGTCCTAGTACCAGAGAAACAAACGAACCCCAAGGGCCCTTATAGCAGAGGATACAAAGACTAAGGAGCACTGTGGAGTCAATCAGCCATGGTCCTAGGCTAGGGTTTCAGTACGTGGAAGCTCTGCCTTAGCAGGAGGTGACCGTCACTGACCTTTGGTGGCCCTTGTCTCTGGGCTCAGTCAATTCTTCTGAATTGAACATCAGCTCACCGGGAAGTGCTAATGAGTCCTGACAGCTCTAGTTCATTGCCCTTGAGCAAGTCAATCTGGAGGCAGCTTGTTCTTTTCCTTCCTTTTCTATAAAACCACTTTGTTATAATGAACTCCCCAAAGAAAACATTACACAGCTAGAAGGAAGCCACTCCAACATGTGCCCACCCAAACTCTCCCCACCTCAGTACACATCTGTGCAGCTAGCGTGGCCGTCCCGAAGCAGTGGCACCCTACTTCCATTACACTTGTTTTGTTTTTGATAGGAAAGGTTTTAAAATAACTTCTGTGCCCCTGGTTCCTGGAGACCTGAAGAATTGCCAGGAGAATCAGAGCCTACATTCCTAATTCTGATAAACTTGATTTGACCCATAAATAATTATTAAGTCAACCACCTTAATGTTTTTGTAAAGTGGAAGCACTTGGGCCACTGAGATGGCTCAGCGGGTCAAGGCACTTGCCACTTGCCACCTGCCACCCGATGACCTGAGTCCCATCCCCAAGACCCTCATAGTGGAGGGAAAACAACTGAGTCCAGCAGGTTGTCCTCTGATCCCACACATGCCCATATACCCCACAAGAACACACACAAGTAAACAAATAGAGCTTTTGAAGAGAAAAGAAATAAGCAAAGCACTTGGTCCGAGAGGACTAGAACTGTAGCTTGGGCACTCGTACCCCTAGGCACCGAGCTCTAAGTGTGATGAGTGGGGTGGGTGGGGAGAACCGTGGATACAAGGTTGCAGGTTGAGATGGAGTGAGAGGCTTCAGCTGTCACAGTCTGTGCCTTACTCTCCCAAAGTGGGAACAGGCGTGAGCAGATATGAACCATCTGCTCATCCTCACTTCCTTCCCTCCCCCTCCCCCAGACTGTTTCCTTCAACCCTCCCAGGACATCCCATACAGTGTTATCTCTAAAATGCTTCACAAAAGCCATGTCCATAGCCATCAGGTACCAGCTCTCAGGCACTGTGAGTTATCAGCCCAAAGAGAGGGAATGCATGCCTGGAATTTTAAACATGATCAAAGCCGCAGCCAGGGAAGCATGAGCCCTACGACAGAACTTATTGGTGTCTTTTGCTAAACAGTTATGATGTCAAGTTGCCTTCTGAATATTTATGGTTTATGCATCTTCCCCCCCCCCCCCCCCCCCCCCGCCGACA
>JADRCD010173198.1:0-26248 GCA_019843815.1 Montemys delectorum | reverse complement strand
GTTGGAGGTCTTCACTCTCTTCTATACCTATTATCCTTAGGTTTGGTCTTCTCATTGTGTCCTGGATTTCCTGGATGTTTTGGGTTATGGTCTTTTTGCATTTTGCATTTTCTTTGACTGTTCTGTCAATGTTGTCCATGTTATCTTCTGCCCCTGAGATTCTCTCTTCTATCTCTTGTATTCTGTTGGTGATGCTTGCATCTATGTTTCCTGACTTTTTTCCTAAGATTACTAACTCCAGGGTTGTCTCCTTTTGTGATTTCTTTATTGTTTCTACTTCCATTTTTTAGGTCCTGAATGGTTTTACTTAGTTCCTTCACCTGTTTGTTTGTGTTTTCCTGCAATTCCTTAAGGGATTTTTGGGTTTGCTCTTTAAGGGCTTTTATTTGTTTACTTGTGATCTCCTGTAATTCTTTATGGGATTTTTTTGTTTCTTCTTTAAGGGCTTGTACCTCTTTATCTGTTTTCTCCTGTATTTCTTTAAGGGAGTTATTCATGTCCTTCTTAAGTTCCTCTATCAGCATTGTGAGATATGTTTTTATATCCAAATCTTGCTTTTCTGATGTTTTGGGATATCCAGGGCTTGCTGAGGTGGGAGTACTAGGTTCTGGTGAAGCCAAGCAGTCTTGGTTTCTGTTGGTAGGATTCTTGCGTTTGCCTTTTGCCATCTCTTGATCTCTGGTGTTAGAAGTTCTTGGTGTCTCTGACTAGAGCTTGACCTGTCCTTGCTACCCTGCAACTCCCCTTGGACTCCTGAGGCCTGTGCCTCCCAGCTGGTCCGGCCTTAGAAAGTCACCAGAGAGAAAATGTCGGATCTCACCTGAGTCCTTGGGCTGAAGCCCGCCTAGCAGGGAGGGGGCAGAGATGGTCGCTGGTCCAGCTCTGTCACTAGGAAGCTGAGAGGATCCTGTCCCTGCAGTCCTGCAACTCCCCTGCAATTTCTGATCAGATATTTTCTTTATTTACATGTCATACGCTATCTCCTTTCCCAGTTTCCCCTCCGAAAAAAAGAAAAAAAATTAAATTAAGTTAAAATAAAAAACCATCTGAAAAAAATAAAAAAAATAAAATTAAATTAAAATAAAAAACAAAAACAAAACCAAACACCTGTTCCCTCCCCACCTCCCTCTGCTTGCTAACCCACCCTCTCCTGCTTACTGGCCTTGGCATTCCCCTATACTGGGGCATAGAATCTTCACAGGCCCAAGGGCCTCTTCTCCCAATGATGACCAACTTGGCCATCCTCTGTTATACATATGCTCCTGGAGCCATTAGTCCCACCATGTATACTCTTTGGTTGGTGGTTTAGTCCCTGGGAGCTCTGAGGGTACTAATTAGTTCATATTGTTGTTCATCCTAAGGGGCTGCAAGCCCTTCAGCTCCTTGGGACCTTTCTCTAGCTCCTTCATTGGGGACCCTGTACTCACTCCAATGGATGACTGTGAACTTCTACTTCTGAATTAGTCAGGTACTGTCAGAGCCTCTCAGGAGACAACTATCAGACTGCTGTCAGCCAGCACTTGCTGGCATCCACAATAGTGTCTAGATTTGAGGATCAAATATGGGAAGGATTCCCAGGTGGAGCCTCCTCTGGATTGTCCTTCCTTCAGTCTTTGCTAGGGAAACAACACCCTTCACAATAGTTACAAATAATATAAAATATCTTGGTGTGACTCTAACTAAGCAAGTAAAAGATCTGTCTGATAAGAACTTCAAGTCTCTGAAGAAGGAAATTGAAGAAGACCTCAGAAGATGGAAAGATCTCCCATGCTCGTGGATGGGCAGGATTAATATAGTAAAAATGGCCACCTTGCCAAAAGCAATCTACAGATTCAATGCAATCCCCATCAAAATTCCAACTCAATTCTTCACAGACTTAGAAAAGCAATTTGCAAATTCATCTGGAATAACAAAAAGTTTTTCTTTGAACTTATTAATATAGTGACACTAATGTTTCTGATATCAAACCATGTTTGCATTCCTGAAAAGAAAGCCATGTGATTGTGGCATACAATGCTATAAAATGTAAATAAATTTTGTCCATTGAATTAAGATCATGTCTAGAGGTATATGTTTTTTGAAGTGTTGATTACCTACACTGTATTAGCCAAGGAATAGGTCCTAGTCAGGGAGATAAGGAGTCTTCAGGTCCACTGCATAAGAGTAAGAGAGATATACAGTTATAGTGCTAATCTTAACCGTTCACAACCATCAAAAACCTTGGGTGCAGGAGCCACAAATGCTTATTTCTGTTATTTGATAGCAGCTCTTTCCATTTGAACTAAAACCTGAAGTTAACAAATGAATTCAAGTAAGTTCCCAAGTCAAAACAAAAATGTTTTACTGCATTAACCTAAAAGATTTTCATTTATTCTAGCGGTTAATTTGTCACTTGTGAGCATTCAAACAGAGACTTCTCACAAATGGCAGAATCTTCAGAATCTTCACTTTCATATGGTTTTACTAGAATCTAGAAAGCTAGGCTGGAAAATAATGAGGATTCTCTGATTTACAAACTTCAGATGCTTGATTTAAAATCAAACAATCACTCACATATATTTCTGGGTTTTTCCAGACAATTTTGTTTTTCTTTGTTTGTTTTGAGATGAGGCTTCCTTCATGTGTCCCAGACTGGCTTGAACTTGTTATAAAGTCAAGCATGAGCTTGGATTCCTGGTCCTCTGGCCTATACCTTCCAAGTACAGAGACTATTTATTTGCTCCCCAGGGTTTGCAGAAAAGAAGGGTGCTCTTTAACTTCCTGCAGAGGCAGAAGGAGGGAGAGCACAAGACAGGGAACATGCAAACCCTATAGAAAAGAGCAACCCGCTTCAGCTCCACCTCAGACTTCCCATCAGCACTGAGCTTGGTGGTCCTGCCAGGTAAGACGGACCCTCTGCAGCATGAACGTGCCAGCAAGCTGAGCTCTTTGTATAGCCTCCGAGGTACTAACTCTCCCAAATGTTCAATTAATTGGTAAAGATGTTTTCCTATTCCCTGGCTTAGTCTTTGCTCGACGATGGGAATCTGTGCTATGCATAACATTTCTACTTCATGAGATCCTATTTATTAACGCTAGTCTTAGTGCCTGCACTATCTGTGTCCTATAGAAAGCCTCTTCCTGTACCATGAGTTTTCAAGTCTGTTCTGTTCCTTACTTTTTCTTCTATCAGATTTTGAATATCCGGTCTCATGTTAAGGTCCTTGTTCCATTAGGAGATGAATTTTGTTCAGGGTGATAAAGATGCATCTTTTTTCATTTTTTTTTTTTAAGATTTATTTTATTTTCTGTATGTGAGTACACTGTAGCTGTCTTCAGACACACCAGAAGAGGGCGTCAGATCCCATTACAGATGGTTGTGAGCCACCATGTGGTTGCTGGGATTTGAACTCAGGACCTCTGGAAGAGCAGTCAGTGCTCTTAACCACTGAGCCATCTCTCCAGCCCCTCTATTTTCATTCTTTTACATGCAGCTATTAGGTTTGACCAATGTCATTTTTGAAGACACTGTTTTTACTCCGATGAATATTTTTGGCTTCCTTGTTAAAAAAAAAAAAAGGAAGGAAGGAAGGAAGGAAGGAAGGAAGGAAGAAGAAATCAGGTGTTTGAGGGCATATGGCATTCTGTCTGGGTCTTTAGTTCCATTTCATTAATCAACCCGACTGCTATTATGCCAATTCCCTGGTGTTTTCCTGACTATAACTCAGTGGCACAACTTGAAATCTGGGATATGAACACCCCCAGCAGCGACATTATCAATCAAGATTCTTTTAGCTACCCACCTATCCTGTTTTTTTCTTTTGTTCGTGTGTGTGTGTGTGTGTGTGTGTGTGTGTGCGCGCGCGCACATGCACATGCGCGCGTGCTTCTATGTGAATTTTACAATTTTTTTTTCAATTTCTGTGTGGACTTGTGTAGGAATTTTGATAAGGATTGCCTTTTTCACAGTATCGCTCCTACGGATCCATGAACATAGCAGATCCTCCCGTTTTTCTGATGGCTTCTTCAGTGTTGTAAAGTTTTTATAATATAAGTCATTCACTTGCTTGGTTAGAGTTATTCTTAATGAAAGGTATTGTTTTCCTCAAGTTTTCTCAGTATGTTTATCATTTGTATATAAGAATAAGAAAAAGAAACCCTTCTCTTTTGTTTAATAAACGAACACCCAGAAATGACTCTGGTGTTGCTTTAGGGAACTTCCTATGAGACAGGTGCTTCACAAGA
This sequence comes from Montemys delectorum, assembly GCA_019843815.1. NCBI lineage: Eukaryota > Metazoa > Chordata > Mammalia > Rodentia > Muridae > Montemys > Montemys delectorum. The sequence goes on along the minus strand of JADRCD010173198.1, from coordinate 22,024 downwards.
ACAGGACAAAGTAGGAAAGGGTGAGAACTGATGCTCAAAAAAGATAGATAAGAAGAGGGAAAAATAAGAATACATTGCCTCTTGTTACGGAGGAGATAATAAGCTAACTTAGTTGAAATATTTGACTTGGTATCCTATCAAAAAGAAAAACATCTTAGCTTTTAGTAGAAAATATTACTCTTTCACCATTCAGAGGAGGTTTACCATGGAAGTCACCCACACACATTAAAATTCTAACCCTTAGGGGCTGGATGGATGGCTCACTGTGTAAAGCATTTGCCACATAAACATGAAGACCTGAGTTTGGATCCCTGGAACTCAGTAAAACCTAGGTAGGCATGGTGTTTGTTTGTAATCCGAGCAGGCAGGAAGTGGAGATAGGGAATTCCTAGAGCAAACGAACTACTTAGACGAGATAGAGCATAGAACTCTGGGTGTGATAAGAGATGCTACCTCAAAATATAAGAACAATCTACAAAAATACTGGACCACAACCTCTGGCTTCTAAATTCACTTACATATGTGTAAGTATGCAATTACACTCACACATTTGGCCCCACACGTAAGTACACACACATATACATGCACACACACACAAACACACACACAATCCATGCCTCACCATACGTGAGTACTGATTCATTGTTTCTGAGTTCTGTATCATTTCTAGGTTTTCCAAGTTGGCCTTGTAAATTTTTTCTTCCACAAATTCTTGTTAGGCTTGGAGGTGCCATAGTAGCTCATTATAGCTCAGAGACCCACAGGAAAAGGACCTAAGTTCATCATCTGGAGGATATAGTATAGATTAGGCTGGGTGTTATTTGTCAATCAATTTACATAAATCTCAATATTGAATTTAAAATTTTTTAACCAAAGGAACAAGTCAGGGAAAAGATCAAAGAAAGAAGAGAATTAAAATTAGAAATCGTTTTAAAGTTAAAATGACAATGTCTTCATGAGTTAATATTAATCCCTTAATTATAAATTTCAAAGGTCTGAGTAGTTTCTATGACCTTAGCTTTGGGTAATTATGCCATGTGAGGCATTTCTTAAATTTGAAAAAGATGTTGAATTGTTGCTCAGAATCTTTTAATGTCTTTAGTCTGGCAGATATCCAGAATAATCCTTCAGATATCATTTAAAATTATGGACTGGGAACCTAAGCTGGCAAATGTATGTCAAATTCATAAGAGCTTTTCATTTTGTATACTGCAGAAAATATCATTTGTCAATATATCTTAAATGTTAAGTTTAAAACAATTATTTATAGGTGAGAACTTACAAAGGTCAACGCAGGTATATTGGACTGAATACAAATAAAAGCATTTGGGTAGAGTATAACTAAAAGGCACAAGCCAAGAATATTTGCCACAATGTTAAGATTCTTATCACTAAAAATAGAAAGAGTTTATATATGCTTATGAAGAAAATAGGGAAGAGAAAGGTACCAAAGAAGCACCAACAGCCAATTTTACAGAAAATGAAAAATAAACATTACAGATCTAGTATAAATAATCAATCTGTTGACAATAACCACTTTTCACAAAAATATAAAAAAATTAAAGGAAATATAAATAATGCTAAGGGCATATTAAACAAAAGCAAATACCCCACAGGGGAAATGAAAGATAAGCTAAGCATACTGAAATGCAACAGGACTTCATGATTTTATGGAAATTTCAATTAAGGAGGAAGAAAAATTGGAAGTGTTGATAAAAATTTGTGGATATGCTAATTTCCATATTAAAAATTAAAAGTCCAAGTTAAACAACACAATCAATTATGCTGGATCCACAAATAAAATACCATAAAACAAATTATAGTTTTAAAGAATTCAAAAGGCAAATGAAATATCTTTAGCATAATTTGTAGAACAGGAAGAGACAAAACCTCTTAGGGTGGTCCCGGGCAGCTGTCTGGACTCTGTAATTTCCATAGACATTAAGCTGCTCACTGGTTATAACCTAGGAGGGCAGTGACAGGGGCTTCCCACAATTCTTTATTTTTCATATTTTCTAAACATCCTTTATTTAAAGAATGGTTACTTTTAAGTAGCTCAATCGTTTTTTTCCTTGCTGGACATGAAAGTTATTTACCATCAGCATATAGTGTTGCTCTTTAACTACCCAAAGGTAGTTAAAGACAGCATGAACTTAATTGCAATTCTGTTTGAAAAGAATTTTAAAAGTGTAAAGGCAGCAGCTTTTACTTTGCAATTGTCAATCATGTATTCTCCTGGATTCTCTAGTTCAAGGACTTGACCTTGTGGAAGTACTTCATGTTTTCCATAACTCAAGGCCACCGAAGAGATCATTCTGGTCTAAATCACTACTGACATGTAGGTAGGATCTGGGCTCCTGATGTTCTAACCCTCATACTGTGCTACTGCGGGGATTCAGGCTTAGATGTAAGACCCTACCCAGATTCCTTATTATTCTAGTGTTACTGTCTTCTTCCCCTTGAACCTAAATTTACACTCAACTATAAGACCTTGATTCTGACTAGATTTTGAGCTGCTAGCAAATATTTGAATTTTCAGGTATATGTACACATGAAGTTTTGTGTGGTATTGCATACGTGTGGGAGTCATGCACATGTGCATGTGCTCAAGGCAGAGGACAGCACTGGTGTCCTGTCTTATCACTGTATTATTCCTCTCAGACAGTGCCTTTCACACACCCTAAGTCAGCCATTATAGTCTGGCAGTCTAGCCAGTGAGCCCCAGCTCAGCCACTTTGCTCTGCTCTGCAGTGCTGGGGTTAGAGGTCTGAATAACTGTCCCTGATCTTTGGGGAGAGGTTGACTCTGCAGTGTGGGCGTTAGAGGCCTGAATGACTGTCCATGATCTTTAGGGAGAGGCTGGGACTCTGAGCTCAGGCTCTCATAGTTGTGCAAGTGCCCTGACACCTGAGACATCTTCCAACACCGGACCAACCTTTATAAACTAGTGGGAAGAATTTAGCAACCTTGCAGAATGATTAGCAACAAAACTTTAAGCTTATTAGTTCTGATTTAAATTTTCAAAGAAGAAATTCAAATGTTTATTAAATTATAGATAAATATAAAAATTATATCTAAAATATGCTTTATGTTTAACTTATTTAAGTTATATGGAAGAAATTATTGGAGACACAAATGAATATTTGAATACAAAGATAAATTTTGCCCTATTCTAAGTATCTATAATGGATTAAAATCAAATTTGGATGAGTTATAATTTATTTATACTCACTGTCATACACTAAGGCTATACTGAAGTCTTTGATTCACTCACATAACATTTAATGAATATCTTTTGTGAAAAGCACTATATTTGATCCTAAAGCTTTAAAAAGTAATGTTCCACAAGATGTGCTTTTGACTTAGTCCAGGCATTTTTTTCCAGTTGAAATTGCTAAATTTTTGTTTGTACTAATTAAGTAAAACACTTATCAGTATGAAATATAAATAATTCAGTATCAAGAACCTAGTACTTTGATTTTACTATAGACTTTGAAATAGTACCCCTTCTCCAGATTGCTCTCTTTCCTTTGCCCATGATTCCCAGTATTCAGTCCATTTTAGGAACCCCATTCTTCCACACTCACACTTCTCCACTCCTCCTGTGGATATGTGCATCCCCTCTGTTCTCATGCATCTTACTTCCGTACTTGAAACTCCTGACAGAAGTAGACTATATGATTCTGCATCATACATAATTTTCTACCAATATGTTCCTTTTAAGTTTCATCATGGAATTTTTTTTATCTTTATCAAAGCTCCTTCTGTTTCTCCTGTGATTTCCAGACATGTCTCTTGTCCTTCACACAATTTATACTGGTGTTGAGTGTCCAGCAGGTGCCAGGGTTCTCTAGCATCAATGGTACAAGACTGAACTGAACAAGGTTCTGTGCTCCTGGAACTTAAACTCTTGTGGGTTAGAGGGAATAAAGAATAAACAAGTAAGCATAAATGCAAGTGTGGTTATAGCATGAGATGAACTAGGAAGACATTATAAAAGAGGTGGTTAAGTGAGTCAGACTGTAGACAAGGGGTATGGAGAAGGCAGGAAGAGAAAGAGAAACCTAGATGTTGGAGAACTGTACATTATGCACAGAAGGACCTAGAGGCTGGAAAGAGTGGCATACTCCAGGAACAGGATTGTATCTCATGCTTCTTCCCCCTTGTAGCCAAGGTCTGAGGTGGGGTGGTCCTCAGCTGCATGTCCACTGTTGCCAGAGGGCCTGCCATCAGCTATCACTTGTCAGTCTCCAGCTAGAATTATCTCAGTAGTCCCCTCTTTCCTGCTTCAAAATGCTCATGATGTTCTCCATGTAAAAAGAAACTCTGCTTTAACTCCTGCTCTTTGAAAGTCTAACTTCCTGATTTCAACGTCAGAGTTTCTCAGTCAGCAGAGGGCTCCCTCATCTGCAAGGCCCCACTCAACTTTGGCAAATGTGGTTTGTGTTCTACACTATCATTTCAGTATGCATCCAAGATCATCAAGGACTTCTCAGTTCCAAACCCAGTGACCTCTCCTCAACCCTCATCCTTCTTGACTTTCTGTCACAGTCTTGACAGGCCTGCTTTCCAAAGATTCTTTTTCTGTATTTCATGAAAATAAATTCTGCACATAGTTCTTCCACCTTGATGACCCTTCTTTGACACTTAACTTCTAACCTCTGAAATGTTTGTGCCCCTCACCTCACTGTCTGACTGCCTGCTTCTCCTTCTTCTTCTTCCTCATCTTCTTATTAGCAGTCTCACTCCCAAGGTGGTAAGCCAGGCATTCTCTGTAGTTAACTCCTATGTGTGTTTTCTCCAAGCCTGCCTTTTCTTCAGGTGCCCAGAAACAGTTCAGGCTCACTCTCAGTCCAGCACACTGCTAACTGAATGCATACACTAACCCCACTGCCTTGAGACTTCTTCCATGTTTTAAATGATTAAGGGTTAAGTTGCCTTTAATAAGACTCACAGTGCTTTCTCTGTAATGATTCACAAGCATGTTCTTTTTGCTTTGTTGCTACATTTGCTTCCTCATACACACCTCTAACAAAGCCCTCCTGGGCTAGACCAGTTCCCTTCAACCCTTCTATCTTCTGCTATGCCATCAAAAGGTTGTTGACAGATCCACTCTCCTAATGATTCTCAGATCCTGATACTTCATTCCTCAGCATCTTCAGTGGCTTCTTGCCACTTACTCCAGCACTAGAGACCCCGAGCTCCATGAGCCACGGCTAGCCTTACCAACCCGCCCCTCTTGGATCAGCCTGTATATCATGGACATGGTTGTTTTCTTCTGAATTTGTTTTTCCTGTGTCTTGGAACACTATGCTTTATATCTACTTGTTAAGAATTCCTCAGTTCACTCATGTCTAATTTAAATAGCATCAATTCTTAAATGTTCTTGGTCTCAACAGAAAATAATTTCCTCTAATTTTGCATTTCCCTTTACATTACTCATATTCATACATCTATGTGTATTTTTGTCTTGTCTACTATTTCATAATCTTTTAAGATGATCATTTTGAGGATAATGTCCACAGCTCTTTTTTCCTCAGTATGCTCTAAGTTACTTTCCAGCAACCTCCCGACAGTGCCTGCCTCAGTGCTTGGCTAACTGTGTGAGGGCACCAGCATTACTATCTGAACAGTTTTGATGGCAGGCTCACCAACATCTCACAGACCTGTTCACAAGGCACCTCAGCGTGACTGGATCCTGCAAGGCCTTGCCTCTTGCTTTCAGGCCCTTCTTTTTAACAGTGATTCCATCTGTCTACAGGCTTCACCATGACTGCCCAGGCTTGCTGTCTTTTGTTCTCTCACATATAAACTAATAGTAAATCCTGTCAGCTCTACCTTTCAAACATACTTTAGTCAACTCAAAACAAACAAACAAACAAACAAAACAAAACAAAAACCACCACCACCCCCCAAAAAAACAAACCATGGCTGCTGCTCTAATTCTCAGGCCCAAGCCTCTCCTGGTCTGTTTTAATTATTGTAGTTCCTCATTGCTGGTCTTCCCCTTCCTCCTTTGTCCTCTTGCTAGTCCATTTTCTTCATGGAGAGATCCCACTTCACATAGTGTCCATGGAGAGATCTCACTTCACACAGTGGTAAATCAAAGCACACCGCTGCTCTGTTCAAGCACGAAAATCTCCTCTACTCATAGTCACAGCAAAGCCATGGCAAGCTCAGGGCTTGGGCTGGGGCGCTGAGGCCTCCTCTCCTGATTCTTTTTGGACATACTTGCAGCCACACTAGTGCCCTCCCTGGTTTTCTGAGAAGCCAGACAGACTTTCAGCCCTTTAGAACACCCTTACTACTTACTTGTGAATTCAGAACAACCCTGCTAAGGGCAAAGTATGTTCCAATCTGACTTGCACATGAATTAGGGCACTAAGGCAATGGCCTAGGTTCTCAGTCTGTGAGATCTCTGCAGTTCTGCCTAGAGTGACTGTGTGCAGTCTTTCGGGGCTCAACAGTACTTGAAAAAGAACAGGAAAGGGAAAGGAGAAGTAGAGTTGAGCAGAATTAGATGTTTCTTAAATTACCTGTTTCAAGTTTAAAAGCCTGGCATTAATAAAAGAGCTCAGGGAACAATTACAGCTGCTATGATGAACAGCAACTCACTTTTAGTGCCTGATAAATATCTAAACTTTTAAAAAGAACATTGAAGATTGCAACTTGAATATAATCCAAGCCAAATGAGTAAATATTATATTGATATTTATGAACTTATTTGTACTAAAATAATAACCTAGAAAAATACATCATCACTTATGTTAGTGTTATTAAAGAGAGACTATGAAGTCTAAAAATGACTATTACACAAGAGTTGAGGGAAAATATACAACTCATTCTAAACCTAAGAAAATTCAGACCTACAGCCCAAATATTCCTAGAGTACCCAGTATGTGACAGTGTGCAAGACTGTTCTATCACTGCACTGAATTCCTATGAAAGAGGATAACCCAGAGAACCTCTCCATAAAAGCTAGGCAGTTCCTTATAGCATTTTAGCAGTGCTTACGACACAGCACAGCATTCAGACTGCTGCTCTAAGTCTGCAGAGTGTACCCATGCCCACCACCTCTCAGAGCAGAAACACGGGAGCAGGTGCGGTGGGCTCTAACCCACATTGTGGCCTAGCCACGTCCTCCCAGACACGCCTCACCTTCTCCAGAGTCATCTCAGTCTCGGCAGCATGCGTCTTTTTCAGCTCCATTTTCAGCCTCTCCGACTCAGCCTTCAGCTTCTTGACGGCGGTCTCGTGGTCTCTTGCAGCTCTCTGCTTTTCTTCTTCTCGAAGAAGACCAAGTTCTACCAACTGCTGCTTTCGCTGAGAGTTGACATTGATCAGCTCTTCCCTCAGCTTGTGAACCTGGGCCTCCATGTCAGCAATAGCCTAGTATGGAGAAACGGGCAGAGGTGAAACAGGGAAGTCACAAAGGAACAACTCCGTTATGTTAAATGCCCGCCTCCCCAGGGCCTTTGCTGCTGTCTGTGTCCTTCAATCCTGTTCCCACCTAGAGGTAAATGTCCTGTAGCGGAGAAACATTTTCCCATAACCATCATCATCACACTGCCTAAACTTTACATGCTCATAACACATACATCGTGCTATTGTGAGTATTCTTCTGAAGCCTGCTTTTTCAATATTCAACATCAGGTTCTTAGAATTCACCTAATGTCCTCTACTGGGCTTATGTTTTTCTATCACTGATTTTCTGGGTTTCTTTTGTGTTCCTTCTTCCAATATCTTATTTTGACTATCTAATTTTTATCTTTTCTTTCCTGATTTATACATTTGAAATCATACTCCATCTGTTAACTATAAATATATAATGTTTTTATGATTATTTAGTTTTTATAAACATTTAACTTCCTTTTTTTCTTTGACTTGTAAATCATTCAGACATACGCTTCTTAGCTCTAAAATTCATAGAATCTAAGTTTCAAAAGGCTGCTGCAGCAAAGTACCACAAACTAGATGGTTTAAAAGAACACTAATGTGAAGCTGGAGGGAGGCTCAGCAGTGAAGAGAACTTTGCTGCTCATGCAGAGAATGCAGGTTTGGGTCCCAGCACCCATATGGCAGCTTACAACCATTCATAACTCTAGCCAGAAGGGGATCCAGTGTCCTTCTCTGGCCTCTGTGGACAGCAGGCCTGCACACAGTGTGCACACACATACGTAGGCAAAATTCATACACACAACATAAATAAATCTTTAAAATATATTCTCTCACAGTTCTGAGAACTAGAAATCCCCAAACCGAGTGCTTTGTGAGCTGGCTGCTTCTGGGGCTCTTAAGAGCTCATCCCAGTCATTTTTCTTAGATTCTGGTATCTGCTGTCCACAACTGGTATTCTCTGGTGTGTACTCACAGCATTCCACTCTCTTTCTCCACATTGCTGGGGCTTCTCTCTCTGGATGTTTCTCTGTTTCAGAAGAGCGCTGATCACATTAGGGTCAGGGATATAGACTGTGTTAGGGATATATACTATAGTACATCTTCTACTTCTAAGAATTGAGATTGCTTAATGACAAGCTATGTTGTAATTTTTTTTTAATTCTTCATGAAAGAAGGCTAAGAAATTGGTCTAAAATTTCTATAGGTTGAGTGCTTCATTCTATGAATGTCTATTAGATCAAATATTTATGTTGAAGTCTAAAACCTATTGATAAAATTAAGTGTAAGCTATCAGCTAATAATGCACACTGAAACCTCCCACTGTAGTGACAGAGTTGCCTGTTCCTCTATGTTGTTTCCATTTACATATTTTGAGATGATAAGGGCCATATCTTGTTCATTGGGTTTTTGTTATCAAAGTGATGCTCATATGCTCTTATTAAATAGCCACCCTCCTCACCTCCAGCATGAGCCATCCACTAAGCCACCTTCCCCTGGGATTCACAGCAGTGGTGTGTAGAGGGCAGTGTGTTCATTTGGTATACTTTAATTTTTTACTTTAAAGCTTTCTGCAACTTTAACCTTTAGACATATATTATAAACAGCATGTTGATTTTTAATTTTCTCTTAAAATCTTACCAATATTTATCTTTAAATGGGACATTTAGTTTAATTAGTTTACATATATCTAAGTATTTGCCTTATTTTATAAAATATTTTTGTGCCATTTGTACTATATTTTTATACATTTTACACTTTCTCCATTTTTGTCTTTTTGTCTAACTCAATCCATTGTTTTCCTCTATCACCTTCGCTTTCCTCCCTCACCTGGAAGTCATGTACTGCATTTCCTGTCTGCCCTGGAAGTAGGAAGAGGCCTAGTCCCTCACTTCTCTGCCCTCACATAACCAGCACCCTGTTGCCCTCCATGGCATGTTTTAAGTTCTTTCAAAGAGGTTCATCCCAACCCTTTGCACATTTACTGTCTGAAAGCCTCTTTCTGCGTGAGGTTGGAAAAGTGGCTGTTAGCCCTTTGAAGGGACTTCGATTCATCTCTGCCTGCTTCCCAGGTCTGCTCTTTGTCTCCAGTGCTCATTGGCTTCTTTATTTTTCCTTAAGTGTCCACATGCCTTGTGATTTTGAGTAGGCTTGTTATTGTCTAAAGCTCTGTGGAATCTTTGACAAATGCTGCAAGTATTTTAGTGAACTTGGCTCTTTTCTCTGTTCCATGTTTTAGAGAACCTAGTGTACCATCCTTCTCAGAATACTGCCTATACAACTTCACTTGGATTTTCCTGTTCTTCTGTTTCTCTTAAAACTTTTCACATTCTTCATGTGTCAGTCTCCTTAGGAGAACTGACTTCTATCTCTGAATTTTTCAGTGGTAGACACTGACTCACTGTTAAAAACTAAATTTAATCATCCTTTTCTTTTTCTGGACAGGGCAACATGTAGTCTAGACTAAACTTGAACTCATTATGTATCCCAGGCTGGCCCTGAACTCCTACTCTTCCTGCCTCTGCCTTCTGTGGGCTTGTACTATAGACAAGGTCTAACACACCTGACTTAAGATATAGTATTTCTGTTTCTGCCTCACTGCTGTTCAACCCAGCTACAAACTATGGTCTAAGTGATTCCTTACCCAAAAGGCCCAGACTATCATTCATGCTCCATTCCTGTGCCTCATGAGATTAGGAAAAAAAAAATCCCAAACCAATACCCCCCCCCCCCAAATTACTTTCACAGTGAAGCTTCATCTTTTGCTTATAGATTCTGTTTTCACTGAGTGTTTGCTCTCTGACTATCCTAATTAATGTAACAAGGTATTGATACAACAAAAAATGTCTTTTTAAAAAAGTATGCAACATTTAGTGCTTTGCAGAATGAAAGTTGACCAGGGAACTTGGCTTGCCATGGCACCAGATGAGGGCTGGTTCAAGTCCCTGTAGCAGCCTTTGTTTATGTCTGTACCTTCTGCCTGCATGCATGTTTCTGTGCTGGTCCTATGATTTTTTTTTGTTGCTCTGGCTCCATAATACGCCTTGAAATCAAGCAGAGTGAAACTTCTAGTTTTATTTATTTTTGCCTAGCAGTGCTTTGGTTACCCCATCTTTTGGCGGGCCAAATAAATTTTAAAATGGGAAGGGAGAATATGATCATAGGATATTATATGTATATATTTATGAAAATAAAATAATAAAGAGAAAATTTATTAGATAAAACATAAATATAAAAGTAAAGAAAACATTTAATTTCTACTATTAGCCATAAATGCAACATTTTCCAAAACACCACAGTAACTGTTTTATTTATGGTATCATAGTTAAAATAAACATTGCAAAATCCAGTATTCCTCTGACTGGAAAACCCAAAAGTGACATCAGTACAAAATATTATTACCATGCTAAGAAAAAGTAGTAATCTAGGGATAGCAAGATGGCTTGTGGATAAAGTGCATGTTGCACAGGCCTGATGTTCTGAGTTTAATTCCCAGAACCCATGTAGTACAAAGAGAGAATCAACACCTAAATTGTGCTCTGACCCCCCATGCAGATTGTGGCATAGGTGTGCTCAAATACACACACCAGACACTAAGAGACCCAAAATTAAAAAACAAAGAAAGAGAAAGGAGAGGAGGAGGGAGAGGAGGAAGGAGAGGAGGAAGGAGAGGAGGAAGTAGAGGAGGAAGGAGAGGAGGAGAAAAGCAGCAGCAACAGCAGCAGCAGCTCTAAATGAGGGAGGTAAAAGACTGTAAAAGCCAGAGAATGCAAAGGACTGCTACAAACCAGGATCTTCTGGACATGACCTGGCCGTGATGTGTGTGCACACACACAGCAGCTGTGCTTGCTTGAACAAGATCCCTTCAATATCAGGCAATCAAAACTCCGGCATGGAAGCTTAAGTGCTTTGGTAGCTGATGGCTGCTGGTGACAGGAGGCTTAGTTTTCTTCATGGACATGGCTCCTGGTAGGTTGCCTGTGCTCCAATGGATGGCCCTATACCCAAGTGCACATGTGTAGGCCCGAGACCAGTTTGTTTTTAAAAGAAAAAAATGATGACATGAAGTTGGGAAGGTGTTATGGAGAAGGATCTGAGAGGAACTGGGGGGAAGGAATGGGGCGGGATATAATCAAATATATATACATGTGTGTGTGTGTGTGTGTGTGTGTGTGTGTGTGTGTGTGATAGAGACAGACAGAGAGAGAGATGGAGAGAGAGACAGAGAGAGAAATACAAGAATACAAGTCCCAGAGACCTGGTATGTGAGAGGTTTCCAGGGCTCAATGTGGGTGACCTTAGCTGAAATGCCCAACAGTGGAGAAATGGAATCTGAAGAGACCATCTTCAGTAGAAGAGACAGGGCCCCCAGTAGAAGGATGGGGACATCATTCCACCTTCAAAAATTTTGACTCAGAATTTTGACCCAGAAATGCAAGGATAAATGGAGCAGAGGCTGAAGGAACGGCCAACCACTGACTGGTCCAACTTGGGATCCATCTCATAGATGGTCACCAAACCCTGACACTATTACTGATGCTATGCTGTGCTTGCAGACAGGAGTCTAGCATGGCTGTCCTCTGAGAGGCTCTACCAGCAGTTGACCAAGATAGATGCAGATAATTACCACCAACCATTGGTCTGAGGTTGGGAGAACAGTCACACCCACAGCCTCAGGGAATGCTCATCCCATAATCATGCTTAAAAGTATTTATGAGGTTAAAGTATTGGCATCACAGAAATTGGTAGCATCAGAGGGCTACCCTCTACTATACTGCAACTGAATTAGCTGCTGACCAGTGGTCAGATTATGGAAGCAAAAGGAAAATACTTCCCTATACACTTTAGAATTAAAAACACTCATTTTAACTAAGGGTTCAAGATAAAATTATAAGGGAATGTAAAGTAGCTAGAACTGATCTGTGGAGGACACTGGTTCTCTTTACATTGGTACTATTTTAGATAGGAATGAAAGGGGTGGGTTCAGCAGGTCAGGGGTGAGTGGAAAGTATTTTACTCTATCTATTTTTGTAGCTTACACATTCTGATTGATGTTACTTATTTCCTAACCCAAATAAATGAATCCATAACATTTAAGTAAGATGTGTATAAAAGACTGATAATTATAAAGTTCCCTATTAAATCTTAGAGGATGAAACTCAAACCAGGAAAATGAATCTTGATGTGCTATTTATTTGAAATGCTAATTATTAATGATATAGCAAAATAAATTAACAAGTTAGTTAAGGAGAACAAAGAAATGAAAGGAATGCAGGAATAAGCAACATTAAAGATAAAAATAAAGCACTGACAAAGTCTCCTACAAGAATACACTCATAACTGAGATTATAAATAAGGACAAGGTGTAGATTCATCTGAGTTGAAAGATTATAAAATACTATGTCAATAATTGGAGAATTGAGATGAAATGAACACATTTCTTGTAACATACAAAATATCAAAATTAGATACTGAAAGCTAAGCAAATTTAATTAAAAAAATAAAATAACACCTACAAATCTTTCCACAAAGAAAATATTGAGTTCATATATTTCATAGGTTATTTTAAAATTTTTTGAAGGACCATATCACTCTACCTATTATAAACTCATAAAACAAAGACAAAACTATTCACAAATTAATTTAAATGTCAGTACAATATTAATAAAAGATGACAGGGGCAGGAGGAGAAATAAAAAACCAAGCAAAGTCACTTATGAATACATGAATAAAATAACGTTAAAATAAATTACAGAAAACCTAGCTCACTACTGTATAAAAATAAAACATATAATCACTGAATTTAGAGAATGCAAACACAGTTTGACACTTAAAAAATTTAGAACTGTCAGTTGGGTGGTGGTGTATTCCTTTAATCCCAGTACTTGGGAGAAAGTGGCAGGGAGATCTCTGTGAGTTTCAGGCCGGCCTTGTCTACAAAGCAAGCACAGGGCAGCCAGATACACACAGAGAGACTCTGTCTTGAAAAACAAAAGCAAACAATATACAAATTAGAATTGTCAATAACATAAAATTTAAATGAAAAGAAAAATGGTTATGTTATAAAAACTTATCAAAACTGACAAAAGCCAAACCAAACCAAACCAAACCAAAATACACCAAAACAACAACAAAATCCAAAAAAACACCCTGAAGATGTGAATCACCCTGTAGGCTTTCAGAGACTCATCATTCAGGAACTCAATTAATAAAACTTGCTAACCTCAGCTCAACAGTATGCTAATTAGAGTGCCTATAAAGGTACTGGTCATTATCTGTCCACATTGCTCCTAGCAAACTGAATTCAATAATATAACATTATTAAACCTGGATGGAGGCTGAACAGAGGGCTCAGTTGGTAAAGTGCTTACTGGTAAGCAAGCACACACCCCGAGTTCTGGTCCTATGAGTCCACATAAAAAGGGCAGCACAGTAGTGTATATCTGTAATCCAAGTTCTAGGGAAGCAGGGGTTCCTGGAGGTAGCTGGCCAGCCTGGATTGCTGAACTGGTGAGCTCTGAGTCTCAGAAAGAAAAAAAATTGAAGAGAGATTGTGAAAAACATTTGATCTGAACCTTCTAACGTCTACAGGTAGAGGCACACATGTGTACCTTTATCTATGAACACACACACACACAGTTGAAATCTCAAAAGTAACCTGAAGTATAATTTACTGTACTAATTCAACTCATTAAAGAAAACAGCATGAAATATTCCTGAATATGTAGACAAGCATCTGATACAACTCACTGACATTTCCATGGTTATAGTATTTCAATGAAAAAATACTTTAAGAAGTTCAGTAACAGAAATTCTCAGCTAAGTAGGCATTGGAAAGAATGTTCTCAACTGGCTAATAAGTATTTATTCAAATTAGCAAATTTCATTTAATGATTTTATGCATGTGAAGCTTTGAAATAGTCTTTAAAATCAAGAAGGAGCATTCCGCAGAGATGGCTCAGTGGTAAAGAGCACAAATTAAGGTATGGAGAGAAATGTGCTCAAAGAGTTAGAGTTCATGGAAATGGCTTCAGTAATCCAGTATAATAAAAAATTAAATTCAATAAAGTAAGTACATGAAAAGACTTATAAACCTCTAAAAGTATAAGCCCCATTGAAAGCCACTGAGGAAGAGCTAATAACTGTGGGCCAATACCACAGGAAGGAAGCCAATCCATTTCTGATGATGTACAGCACTAATGTGAGACTGACTAAACATAGAAAAGCCTTTGAGATAGCTGACGAGACACTTGTGAGCAGGAAGCTGGCAGATCAGGACTTTGAGGCCAGTCTGAGCCATTGAAGAAGACACTGTCTCAAAACGGCAACAACCCTGGGTGTGGTGGCACATGCCGAAAGTCTCAACATACTCAGGCAGCTGAGGTCCAAGGAGAGAGTGTTCAATCTGCTTTCATCCTGCTGTTCAACCCTGCTTTCAAAACCTGGAACCAGAGCAGTGGATAGAATGCCTGCCAGTGCCTGCACGTCCGAAGTCCCATCTCCAGCACCTGCACCCAAAACAAGAAAACCGAGACCCAGCTAAGGGTCTAGTACTACCTCCTGTGCCTGCAGCCTCAGCAGGGCTGTAGCAATGAGAGTAGGAAGACTGACTAACAAGCAGAGGCCAGAGCCTACAATCTGCTGACACTGGGCAGAACTAACAGCAGGAGAGTGGGAAAGGTCTGGAAAGCTGCTCCAGGAATGTGCTGAGGAAAAGGTTCTCCACGCAGAAAAAACCCAGATCCATATCTTATAAGGGACAAAAGTCAGTTTCCTCAAATCTTTACTTACCACACATCTGGCAGAGGATTAATATCTAAAATACAGAAAGAACTCAGAAAACTAAGTAAGAATTCAACAACTGAAATCAATAAATAGATGAGTGAAGAGGACAGCCAGTTCCCAAAAGATGAAGCAAAATTAGCCTATAAGAGATGACCAAGCTCAGCCTCACCAGACATCAGAGGAATGAAATGCAAAGCACACCAAGAGTCCATGTCACAGTGTGTGCTGATAAGAGTGTGGGCGGAAGGGAATTCTTACAGACATGCTGGCAGGCATGTAGACTGGCCCAGCACTACGGAAGTCAGCAGGAGGTTCTCACAACACTAAAGTGTACCTACCTAACATCTCAGCTATACCTTTTGGGTTGTATCCAAAGTAGTCCAAGACAACAACACATTGCAGAGTATTTGCATGTCAACATTTATTGCAGAATTATTTATAAGCGCAAAACTGCAGAATCTACTTAGGCATTGGCAAACAGCACAATGGATAAACACAATGTAGTTTATCTACACAATGATATTTCTCTCAGACATAAAGAATGAAGTCATGTTAGTGGCAAGAAAATGGATGCAACCAGAGATTATCATGTTAAATGAATTAGGTTAGTTTCAGACAACATTAGATCCTAGATTTTACATAAATGCAGACAATTGTGTGTTCTTATATGACATGAGAGTAGAATCAGAACTGTCCATGGGAATGACAGGGACTGGTGGACGATGGCGAAGGAAAGGGGAAATTAGAAGGGCTTGCAGGGAATACTCTCAAAATACAATATATACTTTCATGAAAATGTCCTTATTAAACCAAGTATGTGCTAATAAAAATTCTCTCCATTCCCAAGTCTATATTAAAAAGAAATAAAAATGGAACTATACAACACTTATACATGGATGCTCATAGCATTATCCTTAGAAGTCAATATAACCTCTAATATAATTAAATATAACTAAAATGTTTGTTAACTGGTGAGTAGACAAACATAGTGGATCCATAGAATGGAATATTACCCAGCAATGAAAAGGAGTGGTACATTAAGCTTATTGTAGCATAATGAACCTTGAAAATATAATAGGTGGGAAAAAAAGCCATCATGACATACCATACGATTCTACTTCTAAAAACAAAAACAAAAACAAACAAAAAAAAGCACACATGAAATATCTCTAACTTCAGGTCCATGTACAGAGACAGGCATCAGGAAGCTGCCTAGGCAAGTTGTTTTCCATGAAACTAGGGGAAGTTGTTAAGACGTGTGCTTGTTTCTGTGAGGAGATGATAAACTTCTAAGACTGCCTGATGAGAACTGAACAACTTTGTGAGAGCCACAGTCTGAGCCGCAGTTTTGCTTTCCACAGTTTCATGGTCAAGCAAGGTCTAACAATCTGAACTAGGTCAACTTAGCAGTAAAAAATCACTTCTGTTATGAAGGTAGATAACTGGTTTGTAACCCACACTGCTGATGAGGAGTGCAGCCCAGCCAGACGAAATGGAGGATTAAAGAGAGACGGGAAAGTGCTGCAAAGACAACTTAAGGAGATTAACTCTAGTAGAGTGATGGGAAGAGGTCACAGAAGGACACATCTTATTTTGATATAAGTCTAGATCTTTCCAAACCTTGGATATTTAGGTAATCCCAAGCTCTCTGGTGGGCTAAGCCAGTCACTGGTTTGTGCCCTTGTCCGTCCAAGCACACTGAAGGAGCTGGAGCGTCTGCATGAACAGCCTGCAGAACTACCTCTGAGGATGGGGGCTGGACCAAGAGCAGTCCCTGCTTCTGCTTTCCTCCGCACTGGAATTCGTCTCCGTGAAAAGGCAGAGGGCCTCATATCATTAGCTTTGTCCACTTTATATTCTTTGACTGCTTAGGATTACTACATGGTTAAATCTGCAAGTAGCACAGTGTGGCAGCAGATAGAAGGGGGTCAGGTATCATCGTAAATGCTTCTTCCAGTCATCTGAGAGCACACACGGAGAATTCAAACACACCTATGTTTCTTACATAAATGATGGAGTACAGATCAGATGTAGTCTTAAGTGGCACAGGGATGAAATCTTGCAGATGGACTACAGTTTGAAAAAGTTGTCAGTTTTACTATAATGATCTTGTGTTTAAAGAGCCATTGCAGATTTTATTTCAATATTGTCACCTTTTATGTGTTTGGCCCTTTCATTTTACCTCATACAGAGAAGACTAGAGCAGTGGTTCTGTATGGGTGGCATATGAACGACACAGTTAACTGACGTCAATACAACACTGCAAGCAGTAAGTACTACACCACGAGGGGCAAGATGCTGTGTGTGCACCTACTGCAGTTTTACTTTTAGTTTGAACAGAAAGAGTTCATAAAATAACTAAAGGTAAGTATAAACATAAACATCACTGTAAAAGAATACATGTATAGGCGTAGGGGCTTTGGATTAATTTTTGGTGAGCAGACATATAACCTGTAAGTCCTTTAGAAACAAAAATGCTTGCCATTGTTACTAATTTTTAATTGTTATGGGTATTCATAAAAATTCCCTACTTCCCTTTATTTTACTTTAGATCCTAAACAGTAAGAATTCATTATATAACAGCATACCTTGACTGGTATATTTCTCATCTTAACGTATGTTTTAGTTTTTATTATTTACAAGTGAAAATGTAGGGAAATGGCCTTTCTTATTGCATCAGGCAGGTGAGGAGGAAGGACAAAGATGACTTGGAACTGCTTAGACAACCTCACAAACACAAAAACACAGATATGCATTATGTCTATGTACCATACTTGTTATTAGTTTATGCTATTTATCATTATTACTAGCATAATACTAAAACTAAATATTGATAATACATACTATTTCCATTATATAGTTGCTTAATGATTATTCTTTATATCAAGATTAATAAGCTAAAACTTTACTCTTATTCATATAGAACATTCCCTCCATTAAATAAAATACAAAATATGCACTTTGTAATTCTATTAAACATACAAGATTGATGTTTTGAAAGTAGAGATTCAGACCTCAAAGGGCAGCCAAATACACAGGAGTTATACTATATGTTTTAAAAACATAGCAACCAAAGAATATTTTGGATAGATTTATCATGTCAACTTGTATCACAAAAATAAATTTATATAATATATAGGACTACATATGATTATTACTATTTAAAACTCAATTTTAAGTGATCATTCAAAATAACAAGCAAGTTTTGCTACATAGTTATAACTACCACATTAAAATACAATTTTTTAGAATAATGTATTTGAAATTAATACAATGAATTCTTCCTAAATTTCTACTAGATATTTCCCTTCCTTAATAGCCACCAAACTCCATATTTTGTCTGTCTGTCCGTTTGAAAAAAAAAACTGGGTATATTCTGGGTTGACAAACTATTCCTGGGTCTGGGGCTTTCCCAGGCATGTGTCAATACCAAGTGTAGCTCCCTTGAAGAGACTCTGCCTTTCCCAATAGCTATCAAATGCCAATAGCTTTTTGGCAAATAGTAGGCTGCGATGACTACATTCTCCTCTCCTAGGTGGAACCGTGTCTGGTTTCATGCATGTCATGTGCATGCAGGTCACACGTTCACCAGCCCTGTTGTGTCTGTTAAACACTGCTCCCTTGAAATCACTGAACAGCTCTGGCTCTTCCAATCTCTCTGCCCTGCTTCGAGGGGAGAAGTGTCCCACAGATCCCAAGTGGCCTGAGGACTCTACAGCCACTTGTTCTCTGTGCCTTGCTTGGCCTCTTGTGGGCATTTTAGTCAGCTGTTGTCTACTCCAAGATGATTCTGTGATGAAGGCTGAGTGACACTCATCTCTGGCTACAGAGTCCTTCTGTTGCTATATCTATTTGATAGAATAATAAATAGTAATAGGTTTCCCCTGGAGCCCATGATCTATGCAGCCACAGGTTCTTGACCTCGTTAAGAAATGTCAGCTGTATATATTTTCGGAAGCTCTTACAGTGGCAGGCGTCTATATGGCTTTTAAAGAGGCTGGGGTTAGTAATCCCTCTCACATATTCCTCCCTCCATCCCGTTTTCCTATCCCTTACCCCATTTAGTCCTTTTTGTTGTTTTGCCCCTTTCTCCTTTGAAAGTACTATTTTCTATTTCCTCTTCCTTGAAAGATTCCCTCTTCTCCATAACCCCTTACTAGTTAGTTAAGCTCTGCGGGTAATCCAAATAAAACACAGATATCCAAAGCTTAAAGGTAACATCCGTATAAGAAAATAGGAAATGTTTTCTCTCTGGGTCTGGGACTCCACTCAGAATGACTGTTCCAGTTCCACCCACTTACCTGAAAATTTCATAACTTCATTTTTCTTAATGGCCACATAATATTCTATCATATAAAAGCAACACATTTTCATTATCCATTCATCAGATTATAGACAACTAGGCTGTTTTCATTTCATGGCTATTGTGAATACACTAGCGATGAATGTGGATGAACAAGTGTCTCTGTAATAATAGAGTCCTTTGGATATATGTGCAAGAATGTTATGGCTGGACCTTGTGGTAGAGCTCTTCTCAGCCTCTGAGGGCATCCACACACACCCCCACAGTGGTGGGACTAGTACAGGCTACCCTTTCCCCTCTCCTTGCATCCTCATAACTACTTGTTGTGATTTGGTTTTTGTTTGCTTGTTGTTTGTTTTTATCTTGGCCATTCTGACTTGGGTAAGATGAAGTCTCAAAGTAGGTTTGATCCACATTTCCCTGATGGCTAGGATAGTGAACGTTCTGAAAAGCATCTTAGCCATTTATATTTCATAGTTCATGTTTAATTCCATGATTCAGTTTTAATTGGGCTATTTTCTTGATAGTCTTTTTAGTTTTTATATATTCTAGATAATAACCCTTTGTCAGATGTGTCATTAATTGGTAAGGATTTTTTCTATTCTACAGGCTACCTCTTTACTCGACTGATGCTGGGGCTTTTGCTGTGCAGAAGATGTTTTAGTTTCATGTGGTCCCATTCTCATTTGGCTTCATGGATGTGCTATCTAGAACCTGTTCAGAAAGTTATTTCCTGTGCCTGTAAGTTCAAGCACATTCCTCATTATCTATTTCTAGTCAATCAGGTTCTAGGAATCAAGTCTTACATTGACATTTTTGATCAATTTGAAGTTGAATTTTGTGCAGCATGAGATATAAGATCTAGTTTCATTCTACTGCGGTTGTCCAGTTTGACCAGAATCAGGTGTTGAAGATACTGTCTTTTCTCCAGTGTATATTATTTCCAAACCAAGGTGGAAGTAGATGTGTAGACTTATGTTCAGGCTTTAAACTCAATTCCATTAACTTAGCTGCTTTAATACCACTGGTGTCAGGGAGGCAGGAAGTGAACTGTGAAGGAGAGAGAGTGACAACTCTGTTCAGAGTGACTTTGCTAACTGGGATCAAGACTTCGGGAAGTCTGGTCCCAGGCAGTTTATTCCCAACGATTTTAAACACAGTATAATTTGTGGAAAAAAGTTTCTTGGTGAAATACAAACCCCGGTGCATGAGGAAGTGTAATTACATCAAAACTTGACTCAGCATATATTTCATTTCCTCCAAGAAGATGGGCTATTAGGGGCCTAAGCAAGGTGTGGCCTGGTCTCCATCATACAGACAGCACAGAGGTCATCTATGCTACTTAGCCAGCTCTGGTCCTGGCTGTGGGAACTTGGGGAGCCCCTGGCTGCAAGCGTTATTGTGATTCTTAGCCACCTCCAGTACTGGTTAGTTGTAAGAGCTTGATATCCCATGGCCCAGCAGATAATGTAGATCACCTCCAGTTCCCAGCTTTCTCAAGAGAAGAACAGGTTTTACATCTTTCCCATTGAAAAGAAAATCCTTCAGGCTTAACATCCTAGTCTTTCTGGAGATATGTGGGTGCATTATTCTCCAAACTGTTGGATTTCATCAAAAGCACATTCTGCGTCTAATAAGATGATATGTGGCTTTAGTATTTTTTGGAAATTAATTATTTCAAACTAAGTCCTGAAAATTTTTTTATAACTGAGGTATTTTTTTATTTGAGTTACTGAATCAAAGTCATGTTTCTATACTATTGTTTTTCAGGAAACTTATAAAGCATCAGAAGTTCGTCCTGGGTGTCACAGGAAATAAATGCAGTGGATAATAACAGAAAAGAGAAACGTTAAAGAATGCAAGAAGTGTGGGCAAGGTACCAGGTGTCCCGATTCCTAGGGCAACACCTGCCCTAGCGTTAGCGGACAGAAGAAAATCCTCTCGACTAGTACCGCCTGCGCTTCCACTAAGTGGGAATGGTTTAAGCATAAAGAAGCAAGAGCTGTTTAGAAATGGAGCCAGCAGCTTTACCTTTAAAATAATTTTAAAATAGATGAAATTCAACACGCAGGCTAGGGGTGTTTCAAGTGCCTCGGAGTGTTTTAGACTCTCATTTTATTGTTTCAAATCTTTGAAATTAAGAAGAAAACCATTATCCCACTTTATGTTTCAGTTAAATATCAGTGTATTCTGAACTTGTAAAGATGGGAAGAAACTTAAATTTCCCCTAAAACCACTTTTAAAAAGCAAAGTTCTGGAAAGAATTGTATGCATGAGATTATTGCGCTGTTCTGCTGTCCATGATGATGACGCTATTAAAGTACATGATGAATGAGAAGACAGAGCTTACTCCAGAGCAAAGGGTGAAATTTTAGTAGGCTACAACTTTAGAACAATTAATAGGCAGCATTGGAACACACTCTCCAATGCTAATGCCACAAAATGCTGGTTTTACTTGTAAAGGGAAAGGTATTCATTCTACAGTGATTTGTTTTGTTTTGTTTTGTTCTGCTTTGTTGTTGGTTTTTTTTTTTTTTTTTT
>JADRCD010173197.1:0-11686 GCA_019843815.1 Montemys delectorum | reverse complement strand
CTTCCTTCCTTCCTTCCTTCCTTCCTTCCTTTCTTTTTCTTTCTCTTTCCTCCTTTCTTTTAAGATTTATTTATTTTATGTATATTCGTATACTGTAGCTGTACAGATGGTTGTGAGCTATCATGTGGTTGCTGGGAATTGAACTCAGAACCTCTGCTCGCTCCTAGCCC
The DNA here is from genome assembly GCA_019843815.1 of Montemys delectorum. Taxonomy (NCBI): domain Eukaryota; kingdom Metazoa; phylum Chordata; class Mammalia; order Rodentia; family Muridae; genus Montemys; species Montemys delectorum. The sequence goes on along the minus strand of JADRCD010173197.1, from coordinate 11,516 downwards.
CTCTCACTCCAGCCCAAAGATTTATTTATTATATGTAAGTACATTGTATCTGTTTTCAGACACACAGGAGAGAGCATCAGATCTCATTACAGATGGTTGTGAGCCACCATGTGGTTGCTGGGATTTGAACTCAGGACCTTCAGAAGAGCAGTCAGTGCTCTTAACTGCTGAGCTATGTCTCCAGCCCTCAGATTTCTTTCTTTACATCCAAACTGTAGAAAAAGTAAACTTTTTGCTTTCCTAACTTGTTACTGTCCCACCTGCAGTATCTGGCCTCCATCATCCATCATGCCAGCAAGGATTTCCTTCTTATTGTATCTATGTATTTATGTGCTTACTTATTATGTGGGTGTGCACATGGAGGTCGGAGAACACGTTATGGGAATTGATTCTCTCTTTCCACTGTTCCTGTAACTTATTCTCAGGACTAAGGTGTGGCCTTGTCTTTCACTCTGTCTTATTCCTTTGAGGCAAGGTCTCTCCCTGAGCCCACTGTAGAAAACCAATCAACACTTGGATTGCTATGGAAGAGGAATACACTCTTGATGTGGCACTTGAGCTAGTCCACTCTGGGAAAGCTGTCAGTTGGTGGACAGTGTTTATCCAAGAACCAGGAAGAGATCTTTTATGGGATGATAAAGTGGTCAGCATCTCTGAGAGGAGGAGTGTGGTCTCTGGACAACCGTTTTGACATTTTTTGAAATGTAGAAGCTTGGGTCTCACTCTAGACATACTGAATTTTCATTTTCTTATTTTTATTTTGAGACAGGGTCTTACTATGTAGGCTCTGTTTGCTCTGGGACTCACTATGTAGACCAAGATGTCCTCAAATTCACAGAGAATGACTTGCCTCTGCCTGGTGGTTGCTGGGATCAAAGAGGTGCACTACCATGTCTGGCCTTACAATTAAGGGATTTTTATTTTAACGAGATCCCAGGTGGTTTGCATATACATTAAATGTTGGTAAGCATGGTCTTCCAGGTTCATTCGAAGCTTTGCAATTCCACTTTAACATCCATAGTCAAGTACTACATAGTGAGCTATGCAGATATTAAATGCATATTCCAAGTAGAAAATTTTCCATGTGTCTAGAATAATCAAAGAAGGTTTCGTTGTTCAGTCAGCTAAGCCGTGGAGAAACATAGTCATATCAAAAGAAAACTTCAGGACGCATGTTTATAGCTGACCTGGCAGTTTGGGAAGCAGGTTGGCTACAATTACTTCTTTGGGTTCCACTAAAATATCTCTGAGCCCTGCTTTTCAAAAAAACAAAAGCAACACAGGTCACATATTTTGTCCCAAGGAGCATATTCTGGACAGAATGGTTTGAATTTTCTCATGAAATTTCAGAGAGCTGTGGGAGCCCCAGAAGTGGGCTTGGAGACTAGAAGAAAAGTTTTGTAATAGGAAGGACGTCCGGGCTGAGCCTTGAAGGTAAGATGGGACAAAGGTAGCTGAATCAGAACCAGTCTCCCTGGGCAGGACACAAGGAACACCAAGGGGTGAAATGGGATGTGAGCCCAGAGAGAGCCAAGAGCTAGGGACTGTCTGAGCCTCTGATGTTGCTGGGGATTCCTGGCCTTACTTACAGGCACCAGGAAGCCATCTGTGATGTCAATCAGGGATAATGTGAATAAGTTTGCTTTTTATTTTTAAATGTAAACTTTTTATTTTTTTGAGATATTCATACATTAGTACTGTATATAATTTCTACTGTTTTTTTTAAAAAGCAGGGTCTCTCTACATAGCTCTGGCTGTCCTAGAACTCACTATGTAGACCAGACTGGCCTCAGACTCATAGAGAACCACCTGCTTCCGCTTCCCCAGTGCTGAGATCAAAGGCATGCACCACCAGGCACAGCCATTTCTACTTAGAAAGAAGGCTTGTGGCTGGAGTGGTGGCTTGGTGGTTATTCGCACTGACTGTTCTTCTAGAGAACCCTGGTTACACGTGTGGCACCAACACAGTGGCTAAAAGCCACCTGCACCACACACCACATGAGTTTCAGAGGAGCTGATGCCCTTTTCTGACCTTGGGCATTGCATGCATGTGATTCACAGATATAGTCTGCAGACAAAATACTGATACACATAAAACTTTTTAAAAAGTTTTAAAGATGATTTTTGACTTTTATTGACATTCGAATTTACATTTTGAAAAATGCAAACATGAAGAATTATCTTTGAACCCAGGTGGAATCTTATGAAGCACACATCACATGTCTTGGCCCAGTTGTCACTTAAAGGTAGCAAAGCCATAGGGTCATAGTAAAATGCTCAGCTGGGACCTAAACAGCTTTTCTAGGGATAACATTCATGTCTGTATGTAATGAGAGAACAGTAGGGGCATGGCAGTCTGCCTAGCCTACTTGTGCAATGCTCTCCAAGGAAAAGGCAGCGGAAGCTTACCTCTTACCTACCTTGTAAACTTCAGAACACGTCAATTTTCCAAACCTGCCAAGATGCCAACAACATGTCAACATGCAGCCAGTGTTGGATGCCTTAAAATGTGGCTAGTCCCACACAACAGATTTTGGAAACTTAGGATTACGTGTGGACACTTTTTACATTGATCGGTTATTGAAATGAGAGTTTTCTGAATTTAGTCTCTTTTTAAGCTCTGCTTGTTTCCCACTATGGAGTACACTGCCTGTTTCCCATAGGGATCTTGGCTAACAAAACACTAAAATGAAATGTACTTTTGAGACTTCTGTTATATCACGTTACATTTCTTACTCGTTTATTTAGATGAACTGAAACTTCTCTCTCATATACATCCATGTGCATACACAAAGCCTAGTTCTATAGTTTCATTTTTATATGCAAATGAAACCATTTCTGCTGACTAAGGTTGCCCTTGTAGGTTTGTAGGAAAAAAAAATCACCAACATTTGAAGGAACAAGGTTAGCAGAACCAGATTCTGAGTACTAAATGAAAGTCTACAGATGAACAATAATTAACTATAACCAATGGGCAACCCAGCATTGGAATATTAGTGGTGACTCATTTTATTTGACCTGCTTCACCCAGAGGACCCAAAGATGACCCCTGGACTAACCTCTGTCTAATGGAATTGAGATTAGGTCATACCTAATTGTCTCCGTTGAGTTGGATGTTTTGTTTGTTTGGTTAAAAACTTGGGCAACAAGATACAACTGTAATTAAAAATATTTTTGTTCCCCAAAGGAAACTTATAACTTTGAATTCCAATATATTGGCAGCAATGGTGGTGGAAGGGTGTTTAAAAAAAGAAAAAAAAATGGCCGGGTGCATTGGTGCATGCCTTTAATCCTAGCACATGGGAGGCAGGTGGATCTCTGTGATTTTGAGGCCAGCCTGGTCTACAGAGTGAGTTCCAGGAAAGCCAGAGCTTTACAGTGAAACCCTGCCTTGAAAAAAACAACAAAAACAAGAGAAAAAGAAAAAGAAAAAGGAGTAAGAAAAAGAAGAAATGACTCGAGGCAGATGTGGGTTGAGCACAGCTGTACCATGGGCGACGGGAGCAGTAAGAACCACCTCCTTCAGACTGCTGTGAGAACCAGAGAAGACACGATGCACCTAGGCACTGCACATGACCACAGATGCTCAGTCAGTGGCAGCTATGACCACCTAGCCAGCATGTCCAACTGTGAACAGCAGAAGAGATACATCAAAAGGAAAAATGACTTGACTACCCAAGAGATTCGGGACACTTGGCTTTTAGCTTGCAGGAGATTTTCCTAAGTAGTCAGTCCCCAGATCAGAGATGGATAGACAGCTTGAGTTAGGGCGAGAATACAATAGTGCTCAATTCTGCCAAACAGTTACTTCTTTTGGCAATACTCATAGGAAAGATACAAGATCTCTTTAGGTTTCCATAATAAAAGTCCATAACCACTTACTCATTACCCACAAAACACTCCATAATAAGGAAATAAGGCATGTGTTTGCATAACACATGAGGAGCAGCAGCAACGCCTGATGTACAAATACTATGGCAGGGTAAAAGCCTGCTTCCCCTCACCAAACAAAGTCTGGGGACAATATGACGTGGTATGGCTTTCAAACCCAGTGAGCTATTTCTGTGTTGCAGAGTCTGTTTGGTCATCAATGGAAAGGTTTACGGTTTGAGAAAAACAATGTCTGGTCTTGTCCCCTGCCAACTTCTTGGTTATAGAATGTTATATAATAGTGGTCCAGAGAATGGAGAGGCTAACCACCTCCTAACTCAGAGGTTAAGAGCAGAGGGCCCCAGTTTGGTTCCCAGCACACACACTGGACAGCTCACACCTGGTTGCTTAAAACTCCAGCTCTGAAGGACAGATACCCTCTTTTGGCCACCATGTTCCCTGTACTTATATACATAGACCCACACATACACACATAACTGAAAGCCAAATCGTCAAAATAGTGATTGTTGTAACTTTATAAATGTATTAAATTCCACTCAGTGGTACTGAGCTGAATGTAAATGTGGCAAAATCTATGTTATATGTGTTTTAACATAAAAAAAACCCACAAAACTCTAAAAGATTTATTAGAGGATCTATTTTCCCAGTCCTTGGTGGTAACTGTAGCTTTCTTCCTCGTTGTGTATACTACTGTCACATGCTATCCCCTGAATGCCTGTGTGCATCTGCTTTTCAAAAATCTCTGGCCTTTGTGTTCTACTTGGTAGTATTTTTGGCACCATGCAGGAACATACAATATGTTTGTTTCCATTCTTATTTTCAGTAGATGGTGAATCACATTAGCTGCACAAGCACATAAGCTCCTTGGCAAAGAAAGACTCTTTGGCTTTAGCACATATTTATCTACTTTAGAAAATTCTCCTAACCAAAGGGCAGGCTTGGAATGGGTTTGTGTCTCTTCTCTCCAAAGGCACTGCATGGCGGCTTTATTAGGAGATGTGGGGAAGGGGCGTCCCAAAGCTATGGCTGAGATGGTTTCCGAGTTTCGCCTTTCAGCCAGCTCAGCTGGAGCAGGGTTGCACTCAGGACTCTTGGTTCTTTGAGACAAAGTTGATATTGTTCTTTTATGAAGCACAGATCATGAGAGAGAGTTGTGATCCCAGGCACAGAGGACAAAGGAGAAAGAGGGTAACTGGAAAAGACAAGAGAGTATCACCAGGAAGTCCTTGAGGAGAGGGTGTTGAGTGTCCCCAAGGAAAGGCCTCAGGAAGCCGCAGAGGCTTCACACTGGTCTAGACTGTCCCAGGGAAGCCGGGCAGGGGGACTTAGGCCTCCCCTGCAGGGAGGAACCTGCTCCCTGGGCAGGCTGTTTTCTCTCTCCAGCCAGCACATTTCAGCTGCTCCTGCTATACTGCCTCTTTCCAGAAATATGAAGGCTTGCTATAGATGAACAGGCCTGTGATGGCCACAGCGACCAAGACCAGGGAGAAGAGAACCATGAGGCTGATGTAGGTGGAGTGAGGGAGAGGCGGGGACAACGGCTGCTCAGCTGGGATCATGTTGGTTAGGTTCAGCATGTAGCCCAAAGTCCACCCTGCATTGCTGTCTTTGATCTGTAAACAGAAGGGAAAAATCTTGTAGTTTGAGGTCCAAAATGATAATTTGCAGTATTCATGTAACCCCACCCACATAACACTGAGTAATCAATAAGAAGAGACCACCTTGTATAGTTCACACAATAGATTAACTTTATATGCTACACTGGGAATGATGTGGGGGTGGGAGAATCAAAGCAAATGATTAAAAGAGAGGTTGGAGCCTCACCTTAGAGGCTAGAGTGTCAGAAAGTTTAGTGACTGGCTGTCCAGTTCACCCGGCTGGGAGCTCTTAATTAAAAAAGGCCACAGGAGGTCAGGTTTCTTTCTATTTCATGAGTTGAGGAGCTAAGTGAAAGGTGACAGGAAGTAGGTGAAAAGTTGAAGGAATAATGGTTGACTCTAGTCTTTTACATCCTTCCCAGGCCAGAGAAGCCACATAGAACCTGGGCTTCATGAGAGAAAATAGGGAAATAATTCCAGCGAGTCACCTTTATAAAGTTGGAAGGTTATGTACCTCTCTGAGAAAGGATCCTTATTAAAGTATAAAGCAACCTCTGACCCTCTTACCTTTAGAAAAATAATTTCCAGTCACTCAGAACTTACAGGAATATGAGTGGTATTTGAATAACAGTTTTGGAAAGGTTTTATTACAACAGCTGTTCATGATGACCTAGAGAAGTCAGCAAACACAGACAAGCCTAAAGAAACTCTACACACAGGGCCACCCAGGACTTCTGGTGTCTTTTCTTTGTGACAGAAACTACACACAGGGCCACTCAGGACTTCTGGTGTCCTTTCTTTGTGACAGAAACTCTGCACACAGTGTCACTTAGGACTTCTGGTGTCCTTTCTTTGTGACACTTCCTTCCAGTCCCCTATGAACATGTCGCTGTTGTTTTTACAAAACAAAGAAGTATTACATTGTATCTGGATAATTCACTTAGGAATACTTGGTGAATGTTACTCCCTTAATATATTTCTGGATTACCAGTAAAATATTTTTACTACCTTTTAAAACACATGCCAGTACAGACTGCCTTTTAGCCATTTTAACCAATTATTTGGTATCTAAGGAACGGAATGATGGGACAAAGTGATGTGTACGTTTTTATGGCTTTCAGCACATAGTGTGCCAACTTACAATACTCTTTTCTTCCAACCCTGACCCTTACTGATAATAATACGCAAAATAGGCTCAATGTGAGATGGAAACCTTGAAGTTTCCAGACTTAGGGGAGTCATTACCTGGATTTAGAGACAACAGATCACTCAGCAGCATTTATGCCAAGAATATAAATCAAGACTACCCTGCATCTCAACCAAATCTAAAAGAGACCCTTCTAACAAAAGGAATAGACTGCCAGAGCGGAAGGGAGCCTGGGATGTTAAAATAAGGAAATGCTCCTTTAAGTGAGCAAGATCTGCAGGGAATTCCGTAGTAGCAGGAGAGTGTGCATGGAGCTGTTATAGTCCGGATGCTATGCTTTGGTTTGTCTGAGATCGCTGTGTTTTAAAAGCTGGTAAACCTATTTTAGGCATTAGCAGGCTCCAGACTAGAAACAGGAAGAACACCATTGTTTTTTTCCCCCAGCAAGCAGGGGTCATATAGCTGCTTGCTTCTTTACTCTGGGATGCCTGCAGGTGGCACTGTGGCAGAGCACAGCAGGGAGGTTATTTCCTAGGTCTCACTCTAGGCCAGGTTGCCAAGCAACAGCCCCAGCAGCAAGGCTGATAAGAGACCAAGTTCCTCATTTCCTGGATCACAAAGGAGGCCCTTGAGGGGATTCTGAAGCCAGGACAGTGGCTAATGAAGTACTAAATGAATGGACTGACCCTTCTGAGAACCAGTACACTTCTATGTGCAAAACGGTGAAACTGTGAGTCCCCATCATTAGAGACAGTCTACAGCTGCTTGCTGTTCCCAGAAGGACTTGACATAAATGCCAGCCAGTGGGATGGTGGAACAGGCATCAAGCCAAATCAAAACTAATCAATTGGGTGGACTCCCACCTTTTCTAAGTTCAAAACTGCCTTGTTATCAACTTCCACACCCGCAAGAGATTCCCAAGTTACCTTGCCCATAAAATGAATCTGGTCCCAGGAATTGCCTGTGAAGTTATAGCCTTGCAGGAGGAGAGAAAGGATGTAGGTGCCTGAGAAGCAGTACTCACTCAGGTACTTCTCCTTTACTGTAGGATGAGATGTCTTTACCTAAAAGAAAAATGAAGGAAATATCAAACCTCTACAGCGGGCCGCTCTCTGGCTTCTTCTTACTCTAGACCCAGTGAAGAGACAAGGCAGTCCCCAGCTCACATGGGTCTGAGGATGGTGGGTCACTCCATCACAGGCCGCAGGGTTTTAAGTTCGAGTCTCCCTAGGAGGCTTTTTTTCCTAGGGGCTCTCTGTGAGAACAGTCAGTGCGCTAGGGGAAAGGACTTTCCTTCGGTCTAGGAGTTTCAGAAATAGTCAGCTTCAGCATCTCACTCCATCCCTTACTGAACACTCATGTTAGCTGATGACAAGCTGTGAGAGCGTCATCTGAGGGAAGTCCGTGGGTCTCTGTTCAAGCAGTCTCTTACATGCTATTCACAGAGTTGTTAGTCAGATCTCCTGTAGGCATCTTAAGGAGGTAATGTCCAGCAAGATCTTGTCACTGAGGTTAGCTCAGAGGAGAGCATCAGCATCCCCTGGGAAGGCTCCAATCTCCTCTCCAGGATTACCAACTCGGAATCGGCATTCTCACTCGATGATTCTGTCTCTGTGTCTGTTTCTCCCCCCGCCCCTCTCACACCATCTATGATCATCAAGAAAGTTGGCACTTCCCCCTCCTTCCCTCCTGTCCTCTCTGTCTGGTTTTGGTATTAGTGTAATGCTTAACCTGCAGAGTCAGTTTGGAGGAATCACTTCCTGCTTGTTGTGTGGAGCACCTGCTGCTGGTTCGTCCTTAAAGTTTAATAGAAATTCATAACCCTTTCCTTGCAATTCAAATCAGTAATACATTACAAAAATCATGTACCATGGTCAAGTTTGGTGTCATTCTAAAGATGTAAGAATGGTTCACCACATGGGAATCGGTGAACGTGACATAGCATATAAATAAAATCAAACACAAGAAAACACCATATAGCCATCTCAACAGATACATAAAAACTCTTTGATAAAATCTAGCAGTCCATTCCCTCTGATAAGAGAAGAGCCCTAAAGGAATAGAAAGAACACACGAAGGCTGCCCACCACAAAGCAACAGCCACCATGGTATACAGAGAAAACTGGCAGCATGTGCTCTGTCTACTCTCTCCACTGGTCATCAGTGCAGCACGCAGGTTCTGAGAAAAGTGACAACCAGAGAAGGAAATGAAGGGAAAGAAGTCAAACTGTTCTATCACAGACACGTCCATCACGCTTTATTCTTTTGATCTAATACTCACCAGGAACTACCAGAAAACACTTCCATGTTACAATTTAGTCAAAGTAGTAGGATACAAAAATAAACACACACAAAAAAGTCAGTGGCTTTGCTGTATTCTAAAAATGCAGTTAAGAGCACCAACTGCTCTTCCAGAGGTCCTGGGTTCAATTCCCACCAACCACATGATGGCTCACAACCATCTGTAATGGGATCCTATGCCCTCTTCTGGTATGTCTGAAGACAGCTACAGTGTACTCATATACATCAAATAAATAATTCTTTCAAAAAATGACCTTACAGACAAAAGAACTCAAGAAAATAATCCCCATTCACAGTGGCCTCAAAAATTGGCCTAGGAGTAAACCTGATCAGAAAGCGGAGCAAATCCACAGTAAACACATTCACACTGAAGGAGACACTGGATAGGAAGCCCCTGGCCACATGGAGCAGCACCACAATAAACATGTTCGCACCAAAGGAGACACTGGATAGGAAGCCCCCGGCCACATGGAGCAATGCCACAATAAACATGTTCACACTGAAGGAGACACTGGATAGGAAGCCCCTAGCCACATGGAGCAGCATAATTCAGCTGTCAATGGATCCCTGACATGCTGTTGGCAGAGAAGAAATCAATGTTGTCATGATGAGAAAACAGTACAAAGGTTCCTCAAAATGCATCAAATAGGTGTGCATGACCCAGAAATTCACTAGTGTGGGAATATCTGAAGGAAATAAAATTAATTTCAGAGAGATTCCTGTAGTCTCATTTATTGTAGCACTATCCGGAACAGTACAGATAGGGAATTAACCTATGTTCAGAGAAAATGAGGCTATATATAAAATAAAATGCTAGTTAGCCCTACACACAATACACATGTACACACACACACACATACACACACGTGCACTCACACACGAATCTGCACATGCACGCACACACGCACGCACGCACGCGCAAGTGCGCATGCAAACAATGACATCTTCCCTTTTGTACAATACAGGTGAACCTGGAGATTATTTTGTTAAGTCAAAAAAAAAACAAGTACAAAAAGGCAAATATTGAATGATATTTCTCATATGGAATATTAAAAGGTTAACCATTCATAAAGAAACTCATCATTATATAATTAATAGAGACTTAAAAAGATTTCATAGCAGGGAGATGAGGAGCAGTGGTTATTGGAAAACAGGAAATGCAATGGTACAAGGAACAGTACAGGTACAAGGTCAGTTAGGAGGTGAAAGGTCATTGCCAGACAGGAATAAGCTCTGTTCTTCTCTTGCATGACAGGTTTACTATAATTAGCAATAACAAAATACAGATTTAAAAAGGTTGTTGAATGTTCTCTCCACAAATAAGTGAGACATGATTAAGGCAAAAATTATGACTATTATTCTGATAAATGTGCATGGTGCAAATATAGCATTGAAATATCATATTATGTACCATACCATAAAAATATATCCATTAAAAATAAAATAAAACAATAGAAAAACCACCTTTTAAAAATAAAGGGGCGGAGTCGCAGGACTGTAGGGACAGGAGCCTGTCAGCTTCCGAGTGACAGAGCTGGATCAGTGACCACCTCTGCCCCCTGCCTGCTATCGGAGAGCTTCCCTCCAGGGCAGACTTCAGCCCAAGGACTCAGGTGAGAGCTTCCCTCCAGGGTGGACTTCAGCCCAAGGACTCAGGTGAGATCGCCATTTTCTCTCTGGGGTCTTGCTAAGGCAGGACCAGCTGGGAGGCATAGGCCTCAGGAATTGCAGGGAAGTCTCAGGACTGCAGGGACAGGAGCCACTCAGCTTCTGAGTGACAGAGCTGGATCAGCGACCACCTCTGCCCCCTGCCTGATAGGGGAGAGCTTCCCTCCAGGGCGGACTTCAGCCCAAGGACTCAGGGCAGGCTTCAGCCCCAGGAATCAGGCAGGACCAGCTGGGAGGCATAGGCCTCAGGAATTGCAGGGAAGTCTCAGGACTGCAGGGACAGGAGCCACTCAGCTTCTGAGTGACAGAGCTGGATCAGCAACCACCTCTGCCCCCTGCCTGATAGGGGAGAGCTTCCCTCCAGGGCAGACTTCAGCCCAAGGACTCAGGGGAGAGCTTCCCTCCAAGGCGGACTTCAGCCCAAGGACTCAGGCCAGACCAGCTGGGAGGCAAAGACCTCAGGAGTGGAAGGGGAGTTGCAGGGCAGCAAGGAAAGGTCAAGCTCTAAGACACCAAGAACTTCTAACACCAGAGATCAAGAGATGGCAAAAGGCAAACGCAAGAATCCTACCAACAGAAACCAAGACTGCTTGGCTTCACCAGAACCTAGTACTCCCACCTCAGCAAGCCCTGGATATCCCAAAACACCAGAAAAGCAAGATTTGGATCTAAAGACACATCTCACAATGCTGATAGAGGAACTTAAGAAGGACATGAATAACTCCCTTAAAGAAATACAGGAGAAAACAGATAAAGAGGTACAAGCCCTTAAAGAGGAAACAAAAAAATCCCATAAAGAACTACAGGAGATCACAAGTAAACAAATAGAAGCCCTTAAAGAGCAAACCCAAAAATCCCTTAAGCAATTGCAGGAAAACACAAACAAACAGGTGAAGGAACTGAATAAAACC
>JADRCD010173196.1:0-10235 GCA_019843815.1 Montemys delectorum | reverse complement strand
GGGGTGGGTGCTGGTTGATTTTCAGTATTCCTTTTTTCCTCTTCAATGATGACCATACCTGAATAGCTCATTAAATATCACTTCTATCACTGTTGATTATAGACTCTATAGGGCTTATAATAGGGCAGGACAAAACTTCTTTAGAGCCAGTAAGACTCCACTTCCATGATGTTTATCATCTTTGAGGAATAATCTGTAATAAGTAAACTTTTTGTGTTGAGATAATACAGAGGCTGAATAATTTTCCTTTTTGTCAGTTTCAAATGTTAGCTTGCTGAAAGTATATTTGTGGATGAAAATAACTGATTAAACAGTATATAATGGTACCAATTACTTTAAAAAATTTAAAACAACTTCAAGATAAAATGAGTCATTGGGAAAAGAAAATGAAAGAGAGAGGAACACAATTGTTCTACATATCCAATGATGAATTTGAAGGCACCCAGTACAGTACACCCTCTCTCCTCTAAATTTCCTCTAATTTACTATAAATGTGCTGTTGGAGTACAGCTGTAAGCATCCCTAAGGGCACTGACTCCATGTTGATTTTTGAGAAATACAGGTTTATCTCTAGAACCAAATGAACATGTATACATTTGCCTAGTTTTTTTTTTCTTGAATTACTGTTTTTCAATGAACATAAGAGATCATGTGGCTTGGAATATGTCACTCTGAAATAATTTTCAAACTCCTTGAAGACTGAATCTCTGAGGTCTAGTGGCATGCTACAACCAATTTCTTTACAGTGTGACACATCCTCACAGAAGTTACAATGACTTGACAGTCTGACAGACACTTAAAGTGTGAAGTTGAATTAAAGATATATCACTCCTGATGGGTCTATTAAAAAAAAAAGCTGTCAGTTGAAGTAAGCACTATTCTAAGAACATACAGTACCATGTCAGGGCTAGAGGGTTTTAGATAGAAAAAAAAGCATTGGCAGATGGACAATTTTTGATAGGTCTTTGTGAATGTGAAAACCAAACTAAGAAGGAGTTTGGAAATCTTCATCTGTTGCCCTTCTTTGAAATACATATTTAGATGCTCTTTGACTTTCCTCCAGTCTCCCATGATTACCTAGTTATGCTAGCTTATAATTCCATGCTATGTCTGAGGGGAGTGGAGATAGGCAAGGAATTCTAGACAAAAATATCTTACTGTTGCTTTGCGTATAAGTCCATCACCAGAACTTCTTGCTTGGGTATGTCATATAACACTAACAAAGGGATTATCTCAATTTACTCTATGAAGAATGATTTTTTTCCAATCATTTGTCATCCAAGAACAGCAGCTATTAAATATCAATCAAAAGACAAAGGTCAAGGTATATTCTGGTTGGCCAGAAGCTACATTTATATATTATTATTTGCTTCATACTCCCATAGAAATATTTGGAGACATTCATGGAACTCTCATTTAATACATGGCTGTGCTTTAAAATATTACCATCTGTAAGTGACTGAAAACTCAGTCCTTAGCAAAGATGTGCACAATAGTATTACATAGTTCTCAGCTATGAATGGGCCATCTTGTAAGAATTCCAAACCCATTTCTTTGTTTTATGCATACTATTAATGTTTACTGTTCACAGAAGTATAGTCAGTTGTGATGGTATCAAATCGACACATATATTTACCAAAACCCATTAACTAAGGCCAGGTATGGTCATGAAAATCTTTTTTTTTAATTATTATATATTTTCTTTATTTACATTTCATATGATTTCTCCTTTCCCAGTATCCCCTCCAAAAAACAAACAAACAAATAAAAACAAAAACAAACCCCTGTTGCCTCCCCCCTCCCCATGCTTGCCAACTCACCCTCTCCCACTTATTGGCCCTGGCATTCCCCTACACTGGGGCACAGAACCTTCACAGGGCCAAGGGACTCTCCTCCCATTGATGATCGACTTTGCAATCCTCTACTATACACATGCTGCCAGAACAATCAGTCCCACAATGTATAGTCCTTGGTTGGTGGTTGAGTCCCTGGGAGCTTTGAGGGTACTAGTTAGTTCATATTGTTGTTCGTCCTAAGAGGCTGCAAACCCTTCAGCTCCTTTGGTCCTTTCTCTAACTCCTTCATTGGGGACACAAGTACTCAGTTCAATGGATGGCTGTGAGCCTCGATATGATATCTGTGTTAGTCATGTACTGTCAGAGCCTCTCAAGAGAGCTATATTAGGCTGGCTTGTCCTTCCTTCAGTCCCTGCTCCATAGTTAGTGTCTGCAACTCCTTCCATGGATATTTTGTTCCCCCTTTTAAGAAGGAATGAAATGACCACATTTTGGTCTTCCTTCTTCTTGAGTTTCTTGTGGTTTGTGGGTTGTTCTTCCTGTATTCCGAACTTCTGGGCTAATAATCATTTATCAGAGAGTGCATACCATGTGTGTTCTTTTGTGATTGAGTTACCTCACTTAGGATGATATTCTCCAGATCCATCCATTTCCCCAACAATTTCATAAATTCATTGTTTTTAATAGAGGAATGGATACAGAAATTGTGGTACATCTACACAATGGTCATGAAGATCTTTAACCCAAGCACTCTGGAGCCAAAAGCAGGTAGATCTCTGTAGGTTCAAAGGCTGACCTGGTCAACATACTGAATTCCGTGCCAGTTAGGGACATATAGTTAAATCTTGTCTCCAAAACAAAGGCATTAGCTATGCATTTCAAGTAACTTCATTTTAGTTTGGTAAATTATATGTCCAATAAAACAGATTTTAGGCCAGCATTGTACATAGCAAATTAGATATTATTGGAAATATGATTTATTAAAAATAAGAAAAAAGTAGGTACTTGCAGCCAAGAGAAAGGACTGAAGGAGCAGAAGGGGTTTGCAACCCCATAGGAGGAACAATATCAACCAGCCAGACCCCCTAGAGATCCCAGGGAGTAAACCATCAATCAATGAGTACACGTGGAGTGACTCATGACTTCAGTCACATATGTAGCATCATCAATGGGACATCAATGGGAGGAGAGGCCCTTGGTCCTATGAATGCTCTATGCCCCAGTGTAGGGGAATTCCAGGATGGAGAAGCAGGAGTGGGTAGATGTGTAGGGGAACACCCTCATAGAAGCATGGGGAGGGGGAATGGGATAGGGGGTTTTTGGAGGGGAAACCAGGAAAGGGGATAACATTTGAAATGTAAATAAACAAAATAGCTAATAAAAAGAAAGAAAGAAAGCTGTAAGACATGCCCATTTTCCTTCTAAGAAACACTTCAGCACTTTTTAAATCATTACATATAGCTTTTTAGTTTCCTCTTGTGTCTCTCTCTCTTTTTTTAAATTATCTTTAATCTTTTTTTACAGTACAGCCATTATCCCCCTCTGGGTCTGCTTCCTCACAGTTCTTTATCTCATTCCTCCTCTGCCCTGTCTTCAAGAGGATGTCCCCACCCCCTACCCCACCAGGACTCCTCCTTCCCTGGGGTCTCAATTCTCTTGAGGGTTAGGTGCAGCTTCTTTCACTAAGGCCAGACCTGGCAGTCTTCTGCTGTATAGCTGTCAGGGACTTCATATCAGCTGGTGTACGC
The DNA here is from genome assembly GCA_019843815.1 of Montemys delectorum. Classification (NCBI taxonomy): domain Eukaryota; kingdom Metazoa; phylum Chordata; class Mammalia; order Rodentia; family Muridae; genus Montemys; species Montemys delectorum. The sequence continues at coordinate 6,691 of JADRCD010173196.1, read as the reverse complement.
TGCCTGGTTGGTGGCTCAGTGTCTGAGAGATCTCGGAGATCCAGGTTAGTTTAGATTGCTAGTCTTCCTATGAGGTTACCCTCTTTCACAATTCCTTTCCCTAATTCAACCACAGGGGTTTCTGGCTTCTGTCCATTGGTTGGGTGCAAGTATCTGCATCTGTCTCAGTCAGCAGCTTGTTGGGCCTCTCAGAAGGCAGCCATGCTAAGTTTCTGTCTGTAAGCATATCATAGAACTGGTAATAGGACCAGGAATAGGACCAGTCAGCCCTTGGAATCTCCCCTTGAGATGGATCCCAAGTTGTGCTGGTCACTGGACCTCCTTTCCCTCTGTCTCTTCTCCATTTTTGTGTTTGTAGTTCTTTTAGACAGGAAAAATTCTGAGTCAGAGTTTTGAATGTAGGATGGCAACCTCATCCACTTGATGCCTGGTTTTTCACCTGGAGGTGGACTCTACAAGTTCCCTCTTCCCACTGTTGGGCAATTCATCTAAGGTCCCTCCCTTTGAGTCTTTAAAGTCTCTCACCTCCCAGGTAAGACTTCAGTACTTTTAACTGGAAATATGACAGGATCTGCTGATTACAACTGTGTCTTTTTAGACTAGAAAAAAAAATAAAGATCAAATAAGTGATTTTTTTTCAATAAATAAGATAAATGATTTTTGAGTTATATGGTCCTTTAAATAATTTTTATATTCATATTTATATGTACTTATGTCTATAGCTATATGTAGTTTAGAAAAATCACATACTATTCAAAGTATTTGACTTTGACAATATTATAAGCATCATTGGATTTGATTCTACACACATACACACACACACACACACACAGCACTGGAAGCTCGTATATCCTCAGCAAGCATTCTTTACCAATCTATACTCACAGCCCTTACATTAAGTTTTAATGACAGTATAACATTTCCTCAGTAGGCAATATAAGCTTATTGAACTAGCCCATTGTGAGAAACACTTGAATTTTCAATATTTCAATAGATACTGCTGTACAGACTAATACTGTAAATCCATCATTGCCCCCACACATGAAAATTTCACTATAATTTTTGTAGAACTTGAATTTCTGGGTGAGAGGGTAACTCAAATTTGTAAATTTTATCATGTATTACTGCATTGAATGTGGCCACAATTCAAATTCCTTTGGCCTGATGGCTGTTAACCAAGGGAGATTTGTATAGGTTATATACTACAGTGCCACATTCCTCTCCCCAAGTTTTTTAGTGAGCACTTTTGTGATGTAACCATGTACTAATTGCTTCTATTTTTCAGATTATAAGCTAATAAGCTAAAAGAGGAAAGGAATTGTCAAATTTGAATGTTATGCTCATTTTGTAATTAAAAATAGATCATAGATTTGCCTATTCTATTTATTAGTAATATGAATTAAAAAGATGAAAGTTTCTCCATTCAATCACCTATTGATCCATCCATCTTTCCAACATGTACATTTGATAGCCACAAAAAAGCTTTTTCATGGCCTCAAGAATTATAAATTTAAACAACATTTGTCTTAATTTCTGTTCTATTGGAGTGGAGACAGACCATGATAAAAGCAACTCGGTAACCCAGTAGAAAAACCATTTAATGAGGGCTTGCTTATAGCTTTGGAAGGTTAGTAAATTATCATCATAGCAGGAAGTAGCCAGGCACATGGAACGAGTGCTCTCTGAGAGACAGAGAAAAAGAGACAGACAGACAGACAGACAGACAGAAAGAGAGAGAGAGACAGACAGACAGACAGACAGACAGAGACAGAGATAGAAGAGAGACAGAGAGAGACAGAGAGAGAGAGAGAGAGAGAGAGAGAGAGAGAGAGAGAGAGAGAGAGAGAGACACTAGCCTTGATGTGGGCTTTTAAAGCCTCAAAGCCCTCCCCCAGTGTCTTAGTTAGGGATTTACTGCTATGAACAGACACCATGATCAAGTCAAGTCTTATAAAGACAACATTAAACCAGGACTGTCTTATAGGTTCAAAGGTTCAGTCCATTATCATCATGATGGGAAGCATGGTAGCATCTAGGCAGGCACAGTGCACGCAAACCTGAGAGTTCTCCATCTTCATCTGAAGACTGCTAGTAGAAGACTGGCTTCCAGGTAGAAGGATGAGGGTCTTAAAGTCCACATCCACATACCTACTCCAATAAGGCCACACATCATAATAGTGCCACTCTCTGGGACGAGCATATACAAACCATCACACTCAGTGAAACACAACCTTTCAACAAGGCAAAAACTAATCCAAAAGGCCACACCTCCCAATCTTTCCCAAACAGTTCCACTAAATGGGGACCAAGGAATTAAACATATGAGCCAAAGTGAGGCATTCTCATTCCAATTACTGAAACTTTATTTTAATATAATTTTAAACTTATAGCACAATTAAGCTATTTTGGAATTATTAAAAGAAAAGAAGTGAATCAAAGACATAAATAGATATATGTTTCTGAAATGAAATAATTTAAAAATAAACTTCTTGTTTGATCATTTTTTTGGAGGGTAGGAGATCTTACCAAGTAACTAATTGGCCTGGAACTTGTGATCCTTTGTTTTGGCCTTCCAAGTCTTATGAGTACAGATTTGTAATTTTATATCTTTCTTGCTTTAAGTCTTTTATAGAATAAAACTCTATTTGTCTAGTGACTGAAAGTGCTCACTAAAAAGACCTGTCATTTTTGTAGTAGCCTTAATCACTCATATTCTCACCCTATTCTGGATTTAAAAATGAACAACCTCCAAAATGAAAAAACTCCAAATATTTTAAAGTTTCTTTTTGTTTCTGTTTTTGTTGTTGTTATTGTTCTTAATGTGTATGTTTGCTTACATGTATTATGTGAACCACATGCATGCCACATGTCCAGGAAGGTTGACTTTCCTGGAGCAGGTGTTACAAATGGTTGTGAGCCACACTGCAGATGCTGGGAAACTGAGTCCAACAAGTGCTCTCAACCTCTGAATCATCTCTGCAGCCCTTTTTGTATATCCTAAGTAAAATGCATGGTAAATGATATTAGAAACAGGTAAAAAATCTGGGTAGCATGTTTGTTATGTTGTTTTTTTCCTACCTTAAATAATCTTTGTATGTATAAAAAAAGAAGTTGTAAGGAAATTTGACTTTATTGAAAAAGAATCTTAACTGTATTTAGTTATTGCAGGATTTCCCCTTAGTTATTAATTTTATCTGTATACTTATTGGATTTTTGTCAGTCTCATACACATATATACTTCTGGAGACCCCATTTTTATGAACTAATCCACCTTCTACTTTTACATGTACTTTTTTGTGATCCACTGAGTTTCAATAGCATTGTTCTATGAGAGTGGGTAGGAGATATTTCAGTGGAGTACAAGCAACTTGGTGGCTGTATCTTTGAAGAAAATAATATAATTTTCATTCTTATTTGAGTTATATCTCTAATAGGATTAAGATTGTGGCCACAGCTTAGTTTTTAATTAAAGGGATACTTAAACTCTGGTTTTTCTTTTCTTACTTCAAACACTATCTTATTGTGATGGTCAATTTTCATTGTTAACTTGTTCAGAATCACCATGGAAACACCAACTTTGAAAGTGTCTCTAGATGTTTAAGTAAGGAAGAAACACTACCTTGCATGTAGGCATGTGTGACACCACCTCATGTATTGAAGTCCCAGAATGAATGATAAGGAGAAATGCGACAATTGTAAAGGAGAAATAAGGCACAGTGACCACCTGCTTCATTTTCCTGCCACCATGCCTTTCTGGTCAGGAGGGACTGTGTACCCTCAAACTGTGAGCCAGAATAAACCTTTCCTTCTGAAAGCTGCATCTGCCTTCACAGTGCTTCTTTGATGCTGTCATCTTGTAAGGGCATCTTTTCTCTTTCATGTTTAGTGTTTCTCTATTTGTTTTTCTTAAGCATTTGTGTCATGTGACTCTTACTTGTTAGGAGATAATTCTTCATTGATGTTTCACAATTCTGAATATTTGTGACTTGCTGGTGCCACTTTTCTGTTCTAGATCATCATTGCTAGGATGCTCATATGGAAATAATATCTTCCTCTGGAATGAAGACCTATTCTTAGAGTATGTTCACTTAAAGATTTTTCACTTTTTAGTAAATGAAAAATTATGCTGAAATTACATCTTTAAATTTTTTGTCTCTGTAGGAAAAGTAGGGCTTTGGAAATAGGCATGGATAGCCTTCCTAATCTATAGGCTTGGAATTTACAAATTTAGTTAATTATGGGGTAAAAATACTCAGAAAAGTTGTATATATACTGAAAATTTGTAGAATTCTTTTTGCTAATGTTTCTTGAACAATGCAATGTACATATTTATATGCCACTGAAACTGCATTAGGTGTTATAAGTAATTAAGAGATAATTTAAAGGATATGAGAATGTATGTTGGTTTTATAGAGATACCAGGCCATTTTTAATACAAGAGATTTGGGCAGTATGGATTTTGCTGTCTGCAGAAGGAATGGTAAAACAGGGTTTTTGAACCAGTTCCCTGTGGATACTGAGGAACAGCTGTTCTGTTGATGAAAACAATCCAATATGTACAACTTTCAACTCCTTATTATATAAAAATATGAGTTGGGTCTGGAATATTTCCTTTCCAAAAGATAAAGTCTTAATTGTCTATATGGAATTGAAAACGTGTGAGAATGTCCTTTTCTCTTTCATATTTCTTATTTACTCTTTTTCCTAGGCTTAAATCTGTGTCCTTCAGCACCAGGCCTACCACAGTACTGTATCTGTCCCCTGCAGGAAGGGACTAAGGCCCTTATGTTGCCACACAAGAAAAAACAAAGCAGGCCACTAAGCAGTAAGTCACCAAGGTAACCCCAGTGACATAATGGGGTGAGCAGAAGTACTTAGGTTTCTGCTTTAGATTGCAAGTAGTATATTCTATGTTCCCAACAAAATCCATGTACCAGCATTTTAAAAATGTACACTTAGGTATTCAATCTACATCGATGAAATAATATTTATTCTACTTTCCTGATTTTTTATTAACCAATTATTTAAATCTAAAGTGTTGGGAAGTCATAAAATTATTTCATTTCAAAGCGTGCTTATGTTTTTATTACCATCTTACTTCCCCAACTCCTATAAGACCTTCCCCACCTTCCTATCAACCAAACTTTCTTTTTCCAGATCTCTCAAAAAGAAACAAAACAAAACAAAACAAAAAGCCCAGACAAAAAAATATCAAAACCAACACCAAAACCAAACCAATAAACAGAAAGCAAACATTAAGTAAAAACCCAATAGGGCAAAACACAACACAATGAAACAAAAACTCAAAATCAAACTAAACCAAACCAAAATGCACAAAACCCCAGAAATTCTTTTGCATTAGCTAACTATCTAACTATCCCTGAGAATGAGGACTCCCTAAGAATGTCCTTGATATTCCCAATGGCACCCCACTGGAGAAAACTGATACTACCTTTGCCATCAAGTATAAATTGTAAATAGGTTCTTGATAAGGGGTGGGACTTTGTGTCCACTTACCCTTCTCTATGATTGGATTTTTCCCCTTGCTTTGAACTTGTATAAGTTCAAAGTCCTGTGATGTTATTAAAGTCTCTGCAATTTCATATGTGTATCAGTCCTGGAAGATGTTGTTCCCCTTGAGTTATCTATCACTTCTGGTTCTTACAATCATTTTACTTTCTTTTCCACATAGATCCCTGAGTCTCGAAAGGGGACTGATGAGAAGATTCCATTTAGGGCTGAAGGTTTCAAAGTCTCTCACTCTCTACACATTCTCATGTTATTGGGATCTAGGTTAAGTATCATCTAGTGCACCACCACCACCACCACCACCACCAAACTTTTTTGATGAGGTCTGGGTGATGAATTATTCTGTAGGTATAGCGATATATAATTGGTTGTCATTTTACTGATATTTTCCTCTAGCAGAATAATAGTAGTGATTTCCTCTTAGGGCCTATCTAGACTTGGGTCCTCAGCCAGTTTAGAAGCATCAGGAATGAATTCCATCTCATGGTTCTTAAATACAATCAAAAAGTGCTTGGTTAATACCATGACATTTGAGCCACTGTTACATGAGTATACCTTGCAGGTAGGTTGCTGCTGTAGGTTGCAGGACTTGTAATTGGGTGATATCAATGATTATTTTTATCTTCCACTAACATACAAAGTACCTTCCAGCACCACAAATGCTAGTCAGTAGGGATACAGCTTTTAGTCCAGCACCAGCTAAATGTCTATGTGCTCAGTGATATAAGTAAGTGGGGTCTTCAGTAACAGGGTTTTATTGTGAGGTTGTAGAGGGGAGCTTTCTTATTATTTTTTATTTCTGTGATAAGACACTACGACCAAGGTAACTTACAAAAGAAAGTGTTTAATTTGAGGCTATGGTTTCAGGGGGTTGGTTGTTAAATCCCATAACATTTTTTCGTGATCATCAATCATGAAAGGGAGTATGGCAGCAGGCAGACAGACATGGTGCTACAGTAGTAGCTGACAGCTCACATCTTGAAATAAATCCATGGGGCAGAATGAGCTAACTGAGAATGATGTGGGCTTTTGAAACCCCAAATCCCACTCCCAGGGATACCCCTCCTCTAACAAGGCCTCATTTTCTGAACCTTCCCAAATGGTTCCAGCAACTTGAGATTAAGCAATCAAAGGTTTGAGCCTACAGGGGCCATTATTCCAA
>JADRCD010173191.1:18650-31701 GCA_019843815.1 Montemys delectorum | reverse complement strand
CATTATAGAGGATTTATTTTATAGCTAGAGAAGATTGCCATTAAATGTTAAATGTGAACAAAAGTCCTATTAAGGCTATAAACAAAGTTTAAATTTAAAGAGAAGGAAATAGAATTATAATGTAGTTGAGGAAAAGACTTGGGCCTTTCTGAGTGAATTTTAACAACCAAAATATTTGTTTTATTTTGAATAAAATAGACAATAAAGTAAGTGCTTTGAGAAAGAAAAATCCCATAATGTTTAAAGGCCATCATAGGACAAAATAAAACCTTATTTCACCAAAAGGAAATAGAAAATATGATTTAGAGGAACAAAAGTCATAGAATTAGCATCTTATGTGATTTTTATTTTAAATATTTCTCAGCTCTGATCTTTAATACCATATAAACTGTGTCAAACAATAGAAATTTAGAAATATTTTTCTTCATTTGTTTAGCAGAAAGTAAAGATTTTTAAAGATGTGTATTGCATAGGGTCATACGTGAAATAATCTTGATTTGAGTGAAGAATGGAGAATTTGCCAAGAGTTGGGATGATTGTGCCTTTTACTGCCTTTTACTGAGCCCGCTTGGTACCAGGAAGAGGTAGCTGCATGTTGTTTTATCATGAAGAATCCTTGTTACAAGAACAAACTAAACAGTGGGCAACAGAATTCTTGTAAACATTAAGGAAAATAGATCTGAAAAAAGTCCATCTCTTTTTCCTGTGCCTGGGCAAGTCCCAGAGAGACCACTTCTCCAGACTACTAGAAGACGGTTGCAAAGAGTCGACATCTAAGTGTCCACTCTCTTGCAGGAAGCTATGGATCTGGGACATCAGATGATATAACCAAGATGATGAAACCGTCACAAACTAAGCAACCTAGTTTTCTGAATAAAACTACAATAAGATCATTTTTTTTAAAAGTGGGAACTTTGCTTTGAAAACTGTCTAGCATAAATTTCCACCCTGGTTACAGAATTCATGATTGAAGTTTATGACAAAGCAATGCAATGGTTGAAGGACGTTTTCGAATTTTTCAGACAAAAAAAGGATGTGTCAAGAGAGGTTCTCAGTGATAGAAAGCTTCATTGACTTAATATACAAGGTAGCTTTGTATCATCAAGAAAATGTTAGAAGTTAATGAATCTCACCATGCAGAACAACTAAGAACTTATCATGGCTGCCTTGTGAAAGCTGGTGCACTTCCAAATTGACATATGTCAGGATATATTTCAGAGAGTTCTAGAAACAATAGAGAGACAGATTGCAATGGTACAGGTATAAGGATGGGGATGCTAGAGGAAGAGGCTAGTGTATGGGGGCTTGAGGAGGCAACAAGGAGAAAGGAAGGTACTCAGGGGTAACAGAAACTGATGTGGACATGTAGGAAAAGAATGTGTAGTTCTCACTTCCAAGGTGGGCAGCGCTCTGTGTGGGATGCAGAGGTGAAGATGCTTTTGGTCCTGAACTGGAAAGGATACTGTATCCGAGACCTGGCTGTGGATGAGTGGAACAGGAACTCAGGCCAAAGCTCAGGTTTCAATGAAGACACTGGTGATTCTTAACATGCGGTTAGCATCTGAGAGCATGGGGACAAAACTAATATGCAGGTTTTTTGTGTATATTCCTGCCCCAAGATGCTGAGAACAGGTGATGTTACTATGTGGTACACTGCATGCTGTTATAGACACTCCATTCATTCCAAAGCTATGAAAGAGGATGCTAGCATCACATTAACCTGAGTTTTCCTGTCTATGGAGACTGAGTGTGACAGTAAAGACACAGACTTTGAATATACATATTTCCTGATACCGAATGATTTGTTAGTTTTTATCATGTTCATTACTACTTAAGTTCAATATTTAGTCAAAGAAACCACCAAGCTAAAAATGCAAAAGTTAATCTTTAAAATGTAATAATTTGATGCCTAAACTTTAAAAATATTTTATTGAGGAGAGACTGTCTGTGAGTTCTTATTAAGTATTGCTACAAATAAGGAATTTATTTTATCATTTATCACTATATTTTATTAAGACTTTTCGTATAAAGAAAAAATAAAAATTAATATCAATCCCTTTGTGACAGATTTTTTTAAAGATAATATAAAAATCATGTAACTCAAAGTATTTTTAACACATCTAAATATCATAAACTCTATTATAAATATTTAACTACAAATTTTCCAAGCATTATTTGATCAATTACTCAATATTTTCAGATTTAAAGAGGAAATGATACCAAATCCTCCTTAAAGTAAAAATGATCTGGTTCAGAGGATGTTAAAAACTCAAACAAGCCACGAGGGCCTGACTACAAATCCAGGCTGTTTGTCTGTACAGCAATTGGCCACTCTCATACATCTGCTGTTCAGAGGGATTATCCAGGGTTCAGGATAATCACTCTGTACAATGCTAAGCTAGGTGCTCTTCTGAAGCCTTATGATTTTATCATCCTGCAGCTTTTAACTCATGGCAAATGAAAGGATCAGGGCTCAGAGCAGCTATTTACTGGAGCATGGAGCCCAAAGTGATTTAGATTTCCAGGGGTTAATTGCTTTCTGCCTTCACTTTACATGTTCCTACCATCCCCTTAGTAGTCTTAAATCTTAATTATACCAAGAAGGTCAAGAAGAAATATTAACTAGTTCATGTGATAGCTCATAATCTTTCTTTCCATGAGCCTATGGAGAGTTCATGTTTTATGTTTTAGAAGATAGCCAAAAATTATACACTTACACTACATTATCGTTTATGAGCTATTGTTATGTGCAGAATGTCAGCCACCCGGTGAGAAAACGTGTTGCTCTCTAAGGCCAGAGGAAATGACATGGTTTCCCTTGGAAAACTAGCTTGTCACTATGTCTAATCCATAAAGAAAACCCAGAATGGGATGACATTATGTTCAGCAAAACCATGATGCATTGAAGATTTATAAGAATTTGAGCTAATATAATTATAAAACACAAATATCTGACTATAAATTACAGAGAGAAAATCAGAATTGATAGAAACACCAAGAAATTGTGGCTGACAAGGGCATTTTTTTTCTTCTGCAAAGCACTAGAAAACTCATCATAGTATTTTACTGAAATGGAAGTTGAGTACCCTCTGTCAACAATATGCTGATCAGAGAGGAGAGGAGGCTGTGGTCATACTTGCTTCTGAGCTTTTTATTTCTTTTCAGTGTGTTGACATTGATAATCTGTATCAAAACAGAAGATGAAGAGAGGGAGAACATGGTACTACAGGCAAATCTGTCAATGGAGTAGCCTTAGTGAAGAAAAATAAAAGATTTTTCAGATTATATACATTGCATTAGTGAATCATCATATGCTACATAAGCTTGTTGGAAGAACACTGGGGTGAGGAGGCCATCCCTGTCTCAGACTCAAGCATGTTTATTTCAAGAATCCACTTAAACTTCCCATCCTGGTGCTGGATGGCTCCTTTCTGTGACAGGGATAAGGGAGAACAGGAAATAGTTCAGTTAAAAACATGGCACCCTTGAGAGCAGCCAGGTTATAGAAACTCTGGCCCTGGGGAGGGTAAGGAGGAAGTTCATCAATAGAGAAACTTGGTTCCTCTGTTGATTTCTGTGGGATGATGTAAGCTTCTGGTTTGACTATGTTACCTTTGCTTTCTATCTCTGTATTTCCACTGGATGTTGTAAGTGCCTGATTTGATGGCTTTTACTTCTGTTTGCTGTTTCTGTCTGCTGCGTGTCATCTGCTGCTACTGTTTGCCTGCCACCTGCCCTTTGTTCTTCTATTTTGGCTTTGCTGAATACTGTGTAAACTCACTCATTTGAAACCTAAAGTACAGCTGTAATAAATCATTCTATGGACTGTAAGGAACAACATGTTACTTGGAAATGAGCACTTTAGAAATCTGAGTGATAATTATGAATATAGACACTACTTATATGTAAAATATGTAACTGCAACTTGAGAGTAAGTAGCCTTACATGCGGAAGGCTGAAGCCTCTCCCCCAGAGACAGCACCTTAGAAAGCACAGAAGCATATTCCAGACAAAGGGCTCTAGAAAGTTGTAGCTCTGTTAACAGTTGGGGGGGGAGGTCTCATCTTCTGAGATGAACCAGCTAGGAACAACCCTTTCAATTCTGATACCCAACTGAAAGGAAGGAAGAGACAGGCAACTAAACATAAGCAAAATGAAGCAAACAGAGCAGGTTTCCATTCACATCTAACACTCATGTGAATGACTAGTCTCACACTTTCAGATTACCATCCAGAACACTGTTAACAGAATAATTGTTTGTGCTTTAAGAAATAGTATTATTGAATCTCAAGGTTTTTACTTTGTATTACACTCTCCTTTCGGATGCTTGGTTCTTCTGCCACCACATCCAGCTGCCTTAACAGATTTCAGTGAATTTATAGCAGATGTCTGAGGGCCTAACTATTTGATACTGTCAGGGAACACTGTGTGGAGATGGACTGTCTATGTTTGCATTTTTTAACCAAGACACAGATCCTAGGTTCCCCACTTATAAAGCCCATCACATTACTACAGGAATATATTTTAATGTTACTTATCACAGTTCTTACATACTTTCACATTTCTTATGTGGCATTTGTAGCCTGTAAGACAAAATAAGGCCAACCAACCAACCAACCAACCAACCAATCTACCAAACAAACAAAAACTAAAGGCCCACCAACATTCTCCAGCTTGTTTGTATCTCCAAGGAAACCACAAGCTCTCAGTTCTCAGAGAAGTTATTTTGAAACTAAAATAGTTTTTTTTTTAAACTGCATTTAACTTTTTTCACTGGAAAAGCAAACTAAAGAAATGTACAAAGCTCTCATGTACTTCTAAGTTACAGGTCCAGATGGTGAATAAATAGTTGACTATATGTAGAAACATAGTTTACTTTATTCGACAGAATGTCTTTATGTAATTTTCATTCCATAGATGTCAAAACTAAAGTAAAGCACCATGCATTCTCTGTCTATGTATTACTTCTTAGATTCTTATTGACACAGCATACAACAAAATTCTGAATTGCAAATAGCTCTAAAATGTTTCTAAAATATAAAAGCTTTAGCTGTGACATGGTCAGCAGTCTACCAAAGACACTCAGTATCCTTCTCTAAGAGATTTTGACGATGATTTGCATTCCCAAATAGCCCAAGCACATTGTTCAACTTAACAATTTTACTTAATACAGCTGGTAGTATGAAAACCCATAGAACACCCACATATCAATTAAGAGTACTGTTACTCATTGCCTATGAAGTCTATATTATGAATTGACATTAGGTTATATCTTACATATTATGACTTACATCAAAAGTACTAAAATTCTTACAACTTATATTGGCTTTATTTTATATTTCAAATTGAAATCCTTATATGAGGAGGCTGCTCCTTCCCCTCTGAACTCTTAGTGTATTCTCCCAGAACTGAATGCATACAGTCAGATGTAAGGAACTGCTCTTCCCTTTTAGTTCATTTTCTACCTGGGTCTGTTTTGGTTTTCAAGGTGACAAGCAAAAGCCACCCAGATGAAACAGTAGCAGTAGCTTTCTGTGTAGGAGACCAACACTGAACACACACGACCCCATTTCTACCTGTCTAGGATTCTGGTCCAGGAAAGGTATTGCTTACCCACAGGATGCTGTACTGTAGAACACACTCCCCCTTTTTAAACTTTCTTCTTAACTGTCACATAGGGAGAATCACACACATGCTTCCTATGTGTCTGTCTAAGTGGATTCTAGAGCATGGCTGAAACTCCTCATCATATCCATGCACTGTATAGCAGTGATGAAATGTTCATGAATTATATCACACATAATTGGACTTAAGTTAATTTATCAGTATATTTAACCTCATTTGCTGAAGGAATATATTTAAAAAGGAAAAAGTAAGATTAAGTTTTAATCCGGCAGAGTAATATGTTTGAGCCTTGTTGAAAGTTTGTAAATAAATTGATATTCTTGCTGTTTTTGCAGAACTGAAGTAAAACAATAATAGTAACAAGATATACATTGAACCACCACCCAGACAAAGCACATCATTTTACCTGAGCAAAAAAAACATTGCAAATACATTTTGATCTTGGAAAACAATTATTCTTATATAGTTCAAATCCTGTTATTGTACATGAATGAAGGAAAGCAGAGAAAAACAAAACATTTTACAAAGCTGTGTAAAATTAGCTTTTGCTTTAGAATGTTCTGAATATTCATATGAAGTGCCTTTTAAATAGACTGGTTAGAAGCAACAGTTTAAAAGGGATATGTGAATAGAACTCTTTCTTTTTAACTTGCTAAACCACTTTAATTAAAATTTTTCCCCTTAAAAATTTCTTGCTTTCATGTACAACTGTAAACTGTCTCAATTCACAGCTTAGCCTAAGGTGTGAAGTGTCTGAGGCTGAAGCCTGGGAAACTGGCTCTGGTTGTAAGAATGACACAGACGCTGGTTCAGACTCATGTCAAGACTCTGTAGCCATGAGTAAACCTCTGCCAGTGAGCTGGTTTGCAAAGCAGGAAGCCTACTACTTCATATGAGTCTACAGTTTACTGTAGAATTTGGCCTTTAGTTAGAATGTGTTAAACATGCACTCAAAATGGCAAATAATAAAAATCAAAGAGGCATTTTTCTAGCAGTCAAAAGTCACAACAGAGACCCTGGAAAAGATGCTGTCACTTACTTTGGTAGAGTTTTCAAGTGATTTTCTCTTAACTCCAATATTCGCAACTTTACAAGTCTGTAGAGAAGAGTTTTAAAAATTACTCGTCACTGTTTCTATACAAAAGCATTCGCACAGCAAAGTAGACAACCACTACGATTAATTAGGCAGGAGTACTCAGCTGTTTTAGCATGGTGTCAGATTTTTATTTATTATTTTAATGGGTATGGGTATTTTGCTTGCATGTGTGCCTATGCACCCTGCATGAGCTTGTGCCAGATTTTAAATAATATGTAAACTGATGACATGCAGGGTTGCATCACCCCTGGCCAAATGCTAAAACTAAACATATTTGATTATATCTTTGAATTCCAGCTTTCTAAGTTTCTAGTGTTTCACAAAGGTCTGTTTACTTTTACATTGAATAAGTCTGTGTGTTCATTAGGTTATTGGGTATCTTCAATAGCTTCAGGTGTTATGCTCATTGGGATAAAGCAATGCTTTTCATTGAGAGACCATACACAGACCTGAAAGAAAAACAGAGGTAAAAGGCCTCGGTCTGCTGTGAAGACAGGTACATGAATATTCTGTCTCTATTACAGACTACGCAAGCTAATCAACCCTGTTATCCTCCTAACTTTAGTTTCCTCATCAATAACACTAGATCCTCAGGTTGAATACTGTAAATGATATCATGCTTGTAACACAGATTTCAAGCACATTACAAATTGTGGCGAAGTGCTTGCTCTCTCTGATCTCACTAAAGGCACAAAGGGAGCACTTCTGTGTGCCATGCTTTATCGACTCCAAAGTTCACATTTTTACCCTTTCTGAAAAGGTTTGTTGGGAACCTGATGGTCTTCTGTCTGTGATGGTACTGATTGGAGGGTGCCCCCTTCACCTCTTTTGCTGCATGGGTACCATTGTATTCCAGGAGGGCACCTCACACTTGATGACATAAGGGCGTGCCATCAGGAACACACACTGTTGTATAAGACCAGACTGAGCCTTGATTTTGTTTCTCACAAAGCTACTGTAAAACCAATACCAATTGGATTTTCCAAAATCTTAATTTTGAAGGACAATCTATTTAAATGACATCATCTGTCATCTATCTTTAATGTGCTTTTAGGTATTTATCTAGGCCTCTTCCCTTTTTCTTCTCTCTACATCTCAAGTTAACTTTAATTCTTTAATAAATAACATGCTTCAGTGCACAAAAGCTCCAGTCATGAGAGTATCTTAGATATCTGAAAGCCTCACATCCCAGTGGCAGTGATAGTATTGACAGTATAGTGAAATCTACTCTTTCTTTTAAAAATGCAAGTTTCAGGCTGGAAGAAAATTTGAGCATCATTTTGTCAAACCACCTAGTAGTTGAACTTGAAAATCCACTTAGATTATAAATTATTATAAGTAAACATGTTATTAAAAATAGCATGTTTTGGTAATTTATACAAAACTTAAATTCTAATTCAAAGTAGCTTTAGTATTGGTATTATATGTCCTGTTGGCAAAAATCTCATGTTCATCTTAAAACTACTTAAAGAGAAATGACAAAAAACATCAAGACAAAAAGTGTCTTAGAGTGTCATAAATATTTTATGCTTTGTTCATTTTAAAGAACATTGTGCTGTAGTTGATATTCAAAGGATAATTCTAGTCTACTAGGGTAGATGGAGCTGGGGAAACACTCTTTTACAAATCAATGACTTGTAATTTCCCTCATGTGTGTGGTTTAGAATACTGTGATATCTTCACCTACAGAAGTGTAGGGGTCTGGGCCATTTACAGCATGGAAGGCTGTGTGTAAGGAACTGTGTGTAGGTTGATTTCATCATGCTCCCTGATGTCCTCCTCACCTCTGTCAAGAGGCAGGTGCTGAATAACACCCAGTTAATCATTTTCACAATTTAAAAATGATCAACCAAAGCTTGTAATGATGTTAGAATGACCTTGATCTTTATAAGATATATGTTCTATAAGAAAATGCCTTTGAAGATATGAAACAAAATATGAATGAAAATCAAAGTCAGCTAGAATTTTAGCCTTTTGTCTCATGTATTTATATTGGAAAAACGGTTTATATACTTTTCTAGATAAACCTTCCCAGCTTTATCTAGGGGTTCATACATGATCAATCATTTCTGCACAGTACTGTCACATAGGAGTACTACAGCAGAGTCAGCCAAGCTCCTAGACAGAGATGTGATTTCTTAGTCTTTATTTTGTCAACAGTGAAAAATGTACTTGTCTGCAAAATCCAAATATGGCATTTTTAGTAATAAGTTTTTAAGGTAACAGCATTACTATTTTTGAAGTTCTTTAAGCAAATATCACTATCCTCAGTAACGTACATTGGTTTTAGAAGCTAGAACAAGTGAAGTCTCTTGTTGTCATGGATATTTGTAGAGACGGACATTTCTCCTGTATTCACTATCTATTTACATTTTATTACAAGTTGTCTGTGCAGCTACCCACATACTTCCCAGTATCACAGTCTTCACACTCATTTGTAAGGACTTTATATATTAAGGATGTTATTTGTTTTCATAGACAATGAAAATAATTTTTGCTTTATTTTATTATTCTTTCTGAAAGCATTTTGCTGGCCAAGACTGTCTACACATTTACAATGATCTCCTTTGCTTCCTTGACTATGAAGGAATTTTGCAACTCAAGAGCCATGAACAACCTCTTGCATTTGCTCATATTATATGGGACATTTTTTTATATTTAATTTTAACTCACCTAAAATTATTTTATGACAATATTATGTGAAGACCTAATTTTATGTTAATTATTATAGAACACTTAATTAACATTTATTGTATACTAATGAGACCCAAATGTAATCAGCCCTGTCACTCATATACTGGTAAAGCACTTGGCAGAGGCAAAATGAGATTACACAAGTAATATCTCTTATTCTTACCTTCCAAAATTAGCTGGAAGAAATTCAAGGAAGGCGTCATTCAGGTAGAGCTGGGTCAGGTTAAGAAGCTGCGTGAAGCCATCGGGTAGTCTAAAAAGGAGTTAAAGTGTTAGTTACTACATCAATGTTGCTATAGAAATACCAAGAATATATCTTAGAGAAGGAAAAAATGAAATGAAATATGTCTTCAAATTCTCCTTTGGTGTCAGTAATAGAAGAATTTATTGAGCATATAATTTTACAGCTGGAAGTTTTAAAACTTTTACTTGTTAGTAAAATATATGACCCTCCCTCCCCAAC
Organism: Montemys delectorum; assembly: GCA_019843815.1. Lineage (NCBI taxonomy): Eukaryota > Metazoa > Chordata > Mammalia > Rodentia > Muridae > Montemys > Montemys delectorum. The sequence goes on along the minus strand of JADRCD010173191.1, from coordinate 21,823 downwards.
GCTCCTCTCTGGAGCTGGAATTGCTATCATGGAGACCATAATCTTACACTGTTCGCTGCACCTTTTGCGCCAGCCAAGACATTCTTATGGAAATCTCAGCTGAATGACTGTGCAACTTTAAGATGAACAGAGACCTCTCCTATTAGAACTGTCACATCAAGTCACACAAGGGCTTATTGACACACAACTAATTCAGTTAGTCATTAACATTTCTCACAGTTTATCATCAGGATGGTGTAGCCTGCCCCATGTGAAAAGGGACTGAGCTGACTCCCGCTCCTATAGTTCCTCCAATGTCAGATTAATCTGTGTGTATAAATGCAAAACTGGTCTAAGTCCTGTTAGTTAACGACAAGCAGGAACATTGGACATATATTTTAACAGAATCATAATGGCTATAAGTGACATTGAAAAGTGAGAAATAACCTTCAGTGGAATTTTAGAAATTAGATGAAATAATTACTTGAAACATTAAATCTTTTTTTTCCTGTTTAATTAAAATATTCCCCAGGAGTCTTTTCCTCGGAACAATATTGGATTTTTCCTGTAACTGTACTTCTATTTTAACACTTTAACATCTTTAGAGTCTAGTCTGGACTCAATTCTTCTATAAATATTTCTAAGCTGTCTTTCCTCATCTCTTAACCTTCTTCCCTACTGACATCATGAAAACAGCTGTCTTTACTCACTGATGTCTCCTACTCCAGTGTTTTCGGCCTGTGGTCACCAAGCCTCCTCTGCCCTCTACTCTGCATCTCAAGCTGCTTGCCAACTGTTGTCATCACTGACAGACATTCCCTTTACTTCTACTGCAGCCTCCATAATCCACTGCAGGAACATGACACATGGGTTTCAAACATAACAGAATAAAGAAACAGCTAGTACTGTGGATACCACCTGTGTCTTTCCCTGAATGCATCTTCTAGTTTGTCTCTACTGTGTAGCTTTGGCTGACCTGGAACTCTCTATGTAGACTAGGCTGGCCTTGAACTCATGCCTGCTTCTCCCTCCCAAGTTCTGAGGCATAAACCCTCATTCCTGGCCTAGCTTACAAATTCTTAAATGCTCATTGATTTTAGTTTTGAAGACCTTTACTATATAACTATTTAACTCCCTAAAACAAAGAAATCTGTTTGTGTTTTTAGCATGTTATATATATCAAATCATACTGTTTATATTTACTGAGGCTTTAAAAAATAGCTTTATATTTTTCATATTTATTCATTTAGATAGTAACTGTCCACTGTCTTAGAATGCCCTATCATTATGCAGATATAACACAGATTGTTTAACATTCTTTTGTAAATAAAGGGTAGTTACTTTCAGCTTTTTTTTTTTGTGGTCATAAAATGTTGCTTCTGTAAAGTCATTTGATTACATATCCCAATGTTTCTTCACTAGAGGGAGTGTACGTATGTGCCTTTCCTGAAAGGAACAATAATGAGTTGTTTGGAATGAATGTTTAAATGTACAAAGGATAGTCAAATTTGTTCATAGCTCCACCCATTTATAACTCAAAGTATCTCTATAAGAGCTTCTTTTTCTTTGTCCTTGTCTTTCTTCTTAATTATGAGTATTTTGTCTGCAAATATATCTGTATACTATTTGAATTCAGTGCCCTAAGAGACCAGAAGAGGACATTTGATCCCATAAAACTAGAGTTAAAGATGGTAGTCACTGAGAACCACACCTGGGCCGTCTGCCAGGGCAGTCAATGCTCTTAAAGCAGAGCCTCTGTACAGCCCCTTTCTGTATCCTTCTTGATTCCTGGTTTCATTAGTTTTTCTTTTAATATCACTTTTTATAAATTTGGTAATATAAAATATTTGTATATTTTACTTCTTATTAATATAATGATAATTTCCGTGATCAATTACAGTCAGATTTTGATTTTCATCTTCTGTGGAAAACATGGTTATCCATTTTGGTTGTTTTCATACATCTCTACTCTGACTCACAGCCTGTGGCTTTATGTACATTGAGCCCAACAAAGTCCCCTGCAGGATGGTGTCTTCAGCCATGGCCTCAGAATATCCTAGGGCCAATTCTTAGCTACTGTGGAGCAGGTGTGAAATAGCTCACTCCCTCATCTGCCTTGTCTATAGCTCTGTAGAATTTTATGCCCTTGAAACATCCCCATGAGACTGAGTCCAGTGGAGATCTTGAGAGCTCAACATGTATTTCCTGGGACTGTTGCCAGCATATTCTGCCTACATTCACTCTAACACCTGCTTTGTGTCAACCCAAACTAAACACAGAATTCCCTTCTCGGAAATAATTTTCTTTTATTACTTTTTTATTAGCACGCTGATTATGCAGATTGACAGTTCCACAGGAACGTCTCCTCACATGTAACTATTACCTACAGATTTTTGTCCACTCTCCTCCTATTCCTCTTTCCCTCTCTTACTAGTTCCCAACTGTCTCTCTGCCACTTTCAGGCATTCTTCTTTTTCCAAAACAACTTAACTTTAGTATTTTATTAAGTTGAAAACTGTTATCATTATTTCTCATGGAGGGTCATGTCACAGTGTGTGTGGATGTCAGAGGACAAATTTGATCTTTCCTCCTGTTTTTAAGTGAGATCTGGGGATTGAACCAAAGATGTCAGACTTGTTGGTCAAATGCTTTACTCACTGAGCTAGTGTTCTGTCTCCTACTCTGCTTTGAGACAGGCAGTATCTGGCTATACATCTCAGACTGGTTTTGATTTCACTATATAGCTCAAGCTGGTTTCAAAACTCCAATCAATCCTCTTGCTGAAGTCTCACTAATACTGGGTGTTACTGGCTTGTTAGACCAAACCTGGGTGCAACGTTACACACAATAGTTTGATATTGACTTGTATAGTGACTCTTTACACATTCCCAGGGCACTAATTTTGTATTGGTCATTTTATTCTGCACTATTTTGCTCATGCTTGTATTTTAAAGTGGATTTATTTTCCGATATAGCTTCTAGGAGGATATTTCCATAACTTTATTCTTTGGGAAAGTGAGATTCATGAAAACAGGAAAGGGTATAGGGGAGATAATGTAGGTTTTAGAGTGCAGATCCCAGACAGATAGACACTGAGTTCAAAGTGAGTTCATGGGACAGTGCTGGGAATAAATATCTGAGGACATCTATAGGCAGCTGCACTTAGAAGGCTTTGAACTTTTATTTTTTTTTTT
>JADRCD010173191.1:0-13650 GCA_019843815.1 Montemys delectorum | reverse complement strand
TTTTTTTTTTAATAGAAGCTAACTGAAAATGTATTTTAAGCACCAGACCTGTAATCGGTTAGGCTCACCAAAGTAAGTTTTATATGTTGTAACTAAAGAGTCAATGCAAAAACTTCTCTAATTGGGAAGACATTTATATATACTTTTATTTATATAACTTTAAACCATGAAATTAATATCTACAGAACACTTGGGAAAATAATGGGAAATAGAATTGCAGTCCCACTTTCCTTATACAGCCGTGATTTGCATTTCACATGTCTTCTAAAAATTGTTTTCCTATTTTTAAACAATACGAAAAATTGCTTTAATGAGAAATGGTTATCTAGCTTTCCTTTTACTTATAATTATTTTTTGCGAGTTTGTAGAATAAACAGTGGCTCCATAATTTCTAGAGCATATTCAGACACTTCTGAGAGCAAAGGAGGGGTTAGTGCTAATTGTGCCCTGTGATAAACATCAAAATAAGCAGAGACCATGTTGTTCAGCCTCCCAAATTCCCACAGGGTATTGTGCAGCAACACAGTACTGGCTTCCTTGGTACTGAATTCTGAATATTTATTTTAATGCATTTCTATTGTAAGTGTAAGCTCTTCATTTTTCCAGTCTGTCTGTCAGAGAGTCTTTAGGATTCATCTGTCTTTGTGCCCCTAAGTTGGAGTAATAGGCACACACTCGCACTTCTATGCACAGGTGCTGGGCATTTTCACAGGAACTGCTCCTCTCACTAGCCCATCTCTCTAGTCATAGAATATGAATATTCTTAAAAGTTGACAACATATCTGTAATTTATAACAAGGATGCTTCATAGTGAAAAGTATGAGATAGTTAAACACGAGTTTTAGGTATTTATTATGATAAAAGGCAGTAACAGTAACTACATACTTAGTGAAGTCACTGTGGAAACTAAAATGAAGCTATGTAGTTAGAGGCCAGAGAGGCAGGACTTCTCAGGAAATGTTGGGCTTTGCCTTCTCACCAAGACGTTATTTTCAGGTTTACTTTGATTATGTTCACTGATGGCTGAGGGCATAGCAAAGCAGTAACTCTAAAACTTGTAATTTTTATGTTACCAGTTTTTATCACTTCATATTTCATAAATATCCTACTGAAAAAAATTAAAAAATAAATGCAGAAAAATCAATAAAAGCAAACCAGTCTTTTGAAAAGACTAATAAACCTGATTGATAAATTGGTGGGCAGAATGATCAAGCCATACAATAAGACTCAAAGCCAGTGAAGAGAGAGAGAACACTAGAGCTACAGACATAGAAACAGTTGAGGACCAAGGAAAACTTACTGAAAACATCAAGAGATGACTTGTACAAAGTACACAGATTCCTGAAAAAACAGTTGCTGCAGATTGCTGGTTTGGATAGTTCGTTAGCTATTAAGGAAAGGCTAATAGCCATAATGGAAATTCTCATCCAAATATCTGTAGTTCACCAAGGGTTAATTAAGAGATAGAACTTACTCTGTGTAAATTACTATAGCAAAATGAAGAGAAAATTTCCCAACTCACTACATGGAATCAGTTTTACCTTGTTAACAATCTGGACAAAGGAATTAGTAGAACATCTGATGGGTATACCTTATGAAACCAACAAAGCATTAGTAGATATGTTAGCAAACCAGAGCAATAGAGCATAAAAATGAGTAATGCCCATGACTAAATAGAGTTTGTTCCTGGCAAGTGTAATTGAAGGGAAACATTGAACAATGTGACTCACCATAAAACCAGAGGAAGGAAAGCCAAGTGATCACCGATCCTAGAAATTAGCTTTGAAAAAATTCAACGCTCAATAAAATAAGCCCTCTTCAAACTAGATACCAAAGGTGTGATGGCTCTAGTGCATGGTGGCAGGATTTGGTATTTCTTATCAGCTAACACCATGTGGCTGCACAGTGAGGGCCATGTTTGTAACCTTCTTCGTGACTCAACCTCACTTTGTGATGACCAGATGCTGGGTAGCAAGTTGCATCTGGACATAATTATAGAGCAGGGAGAAGTACCTTTGAGAGGTCAATAGTGCCTGTAGGAGTGGCCAGCAGAAAGCTGGGATCTCAGCTCCTTAAATGAGGATGAAGTTCTGCAATAGTTTGAGTGAGCACTGGAGTAGATTCCTATCTACCTAAGCCCCCTGAAGACACTGTTCAGCTCTTCCCTTGGCTCCTGGAGGTGACACTATAAACAAGCAGCTAGAACTGGCTATGTAGAAGTTCCTGAACAACAGACTCTGGGACAATAAGCCAGTAGACAATAAGCAAGCTGCTAACCTCATGAGCATGTTTTACACAGAGGGAAACTAATACATACTTTTGTACCCAGAATAAGCTCTGCCATAAGAACTTCCCAAAAATGCAGAGTGGCTTTGTAACACAGAATAAAGGATTGCTAAAATCTAGAAACAGAAAAAAAAAAAAACCCCACAAACACAGACCACAAGACAGAGACTGAATTTCCTTGAATGAATCTCACTGGGATGACCTATAGGCAAGAGTGCTAATAGAGTGAAAGCCACTAATGGGACATTAAAGAGAAAATAAGAGAATTATAAGAGAAAATAAGAATCAATGGCAGATAATGAAAAACTGGCAGTGCTGTCTGTTTTTACTTCTTTATTCAGTGTGAGAAGAGGTCTTCCAAGACAAAGTCAGTATTTAAATAGATAGAAATAATGAAATAAGAAAAATTCACAGGTTCATGATTGGTTCTTCAGAACCTCTTTGTCTGTAAATGATCAGAAACAGTCCAGTAGAGGTATGAAATGAAATTTAGTTAGCTTTTATAGTACAAATACATAAAAAATCTATTGTATTTATATACATGGCAAAAATAAGTGGGATAGTGAAAATTAACCACAACAGCATAAAAAGTAAGCTTGTGAAAATTAATAAGATATGTTATATTTACATGTAAAACTGGATAAAAAAGGAAAAAGTTTAAAAGATATAAAGATGGTTTGAAGACACTTTTTGAGTTAAAGTTCTCAATATTTCAGGTATTAATTTAAACCCACTGATCAGTGCAATACCTGTCAAAATCCTGGCAGACTTTTATATGTCAATTAGAAAGCTGACTGTGAAATTTATATAGAAAAGCAAAGGCATAGACTAACTTGTGTGATAATGACGAAGAAGAAACTTAATGAAGGCTCATGTTACCTGGCTAAATGATTTGCAATGACACTATATATTTGTAAATGAGAGGGTATCAGTGGTGTGAAGTAGACATTCAGGGTGGTATACAATAACAGAGAGCACAAATGGACCCAAACACGCACGATCAATGATCAATTAATTTTTAGTGAAGGCACTAAAATGGGTACCATTCCCAACAAATGATCTGAAGCAACTGGATACTTGGACAGTAGAAAAAAAATCTTATGTCCATTACATCCTAGTAGTAAACAGAGGTTAGCTCTGGTGAGAATCCTAAGCCTAAGGGTAAGCATGAGCTATGAAAGCTCCAGGGAAAACTTCAAAGAAATCAGCAGGACTCTGCACTTGGCAGAGTTTTCTTAGGCCAGAAGCTAGGATGTATGTTATTAAACAGGACTTCATTCAAACAGAAAGTCTCTCTGTGAAGGGTACTATAGTGTGAAGAACAAACCACAGATTTAGGACTCATACTGCCCCTGGAATCTGAAAATAGCTTATAATTTAGCATTTAAAAGGAAAGTCATGAAGAAATTTAAAAAATTGAATCACTGCCAAGGAAACAATACCTTTAATTAATATGCAGAGAAATATGCTGATCAGACAGTATAAATGTAAATTAAAACTACAAGGGGACAGCATTTCTATCAGACTGAAACTGCAGAAATTGGAGTAGATAGCAGTGGATGGTGGCAAAGAAATAGCTCCCATTTGCAAAAAGCTTTTAAGTTTCTTTTAAGCTCAAGTATATGAATTCTGTACTCCCTGCTGAACTACTCTAGGCAATACAAGTGACACCTGAGCATGAATCTCTCAAATGTCTGCACACAGTTTCTACCAGCAGTGCTTATAAACAATTTTAGCTCCCATCAATGGTCACATGAGTCCTGTGATCTCTCTACATGGGATGCTCTGTCAATAAAAGGGCCAACATGTAGACCAAGAGGTGGGCAGTAAAATAAGTAAACATAGTCTGACACAGACATCAGGCATTCACAAGGCATTCTAGAAAGGACAGATGGGCTAAGGGGGTCCTTGGGATGTTGAATTTATAGTTATTACAGTTCATGACTAACTACCTGTCAATGTGTACTAAGTTGTGACCAAAAATGTTTACTTATATAATGTAAAAGTCTGACTCGAAAGTGACATGTGACTTAAACTTGCCGTTCTATTGACTCTAGTTTTATAATCTTCCAAACTATTTAACTATTCAAAGTGTTTGATGAAATAGCTTATTTAAAATATTTACAAGTTTAAATATATGAAATTAATTTAGCTACAATAAAACTAGTTTTAAGTTCTTAGTAATTTATTTGTTTATTTATTTTTTATTTATTCACTTTATAGTCCATTCACTGCCCCCTTCCATTTACCACGTCCCACAATCCTCCTTCCTTCCCCTCCCCTTCTCCTCTGACAGGGTGGGCCCCCTCCCAGGTATCCCCTTATCCTGGCTCATTAAGTCTCCCTGGGACTAGGTGCATCCTTTCCCACTGAGGCCAGACAAGGTAGCCAAGCTAGAAGAACATATCCCATGGATAGGTAACAACTTTTGGAATAGCCCAGTTGTTTGGGAGCCACATGAAGAACAAGTTGCTCATCTGCTTCATATGTGTGGGGAGGCCTCGGTCCAGCCAGTGTATGCTCTTTGGTTGGTGCTTCAGTTTCAGGGAGCCCTGAAGGGTCCAGGTTAGTTGACTTTTTTTGGTCTTCCTGTGGAGTTCCTATCCCCTCCAGAGCCTGAAATCCTTCCCCCTTCTCTGTCATAAAAGTTTCCAAGTTCCATACACTGTTTGGCTGTGGGTGTGATGTAATTTTTAATTTGACTTCTACATTAAAAGACTTGCTGCAATCATCAACAAGACTATGTATTAGAATCAAAGAACTAAAGAAAACAAAAAAAAACAAATATGCAACATAAAAATCAGCCCAGCTCTTCATCCACCCTGTGCTTTGTGACTTTAGGGAATGTTCCCAGTCTTGGTATCAGAAGCTAGTGATGTCCATTATGCTGAGATGCTGATAAAATGCATTTGGTATACAGCTGGGGGAATATTTTCAAGGCCTGCATTTGTTTCCCTCTCCCACGCTGTACTTTGACGTAGCAATTCTGATTTTGAAGCACATTATATTGTTTGTTGCATCACATTTTCTACTGTTTCCACATACAAGTCACTCACTGTACACTTCTAACTCAGTCTACTGTGTCTTCTGGTGTAAAACTCAGACTAGCCTCTTTATGTCTTTTGAAAATGCTCCTTCCATTAAGCATTCTAGTCTCCTTCTACTCATGTAGGCAAAGTCCTGAAGGGCTTTGCTGTCAGCGTTATGTAAATAAGATGCTATTTCTCTCAGAACACCACTGTCTACATTCCCAGTCCACACTGCTTCAGTCTCTTCCAAGTACTACTAAGATGTCAGTAGCCTTCTCAGACTTTAGTTTTATTTCCATTTTACCTGAGTGTTCAGGTTCAGGGCTCATCTTACCCACTTGCTCATGATTCCATAGGCTTCTCACTCCAGAAAATGTTTGAATCAGCAATACAGCCACATGTTGAGTTTTATTTCCCATGAGATTTCTTAACTAAAAGATCTTGAGCCACAAACACCATTTTTCTGATGCTAGCACTTTTACTATTCATATTTCCCCATCTACTTCACTTTTAGACTTTTCCCTATACTCTTGATATTATCTCTGAGACCCAAGTACTTATTATTTGTGGTCAGACCCAATTTTTTTGGTGGGGACACTCAACTATTAAAGCATTCTTTGGCACCTTTAAACCTTCCAATAGTTTTGAACTTCCACTGGGTCCTGGATGCCAATTTCTTACTATGACTGCAATTAACAGCCATTGCCTTGATTTTGACTCTCATACATGGAATACTGCTGAGAATTACAGAAAACCAATGCTATGGTTGGATAAAGTAATACTACATTGTGCCAGTTGGGTCTTTATTCACATTCATAATGCTTTTAATTATTTTAATGAAACTCTAAGATCTTGGTAGCTTTCTATTATTCTCTTAACTATGACAATTGATGTTACATCAAAAACTATTATCATAGAAGTTACATCTAGGTATACTATAAGTCAATATAATTACTAATAAAAATATAAGTAAAATATAATCATTTATACTCACTTAGAAATAGGATTGACACTGGCTTCAATAATGGTTAAACACTTACAGCACTTTATGTTCTCTGGAAATTCTTGTACACCTAAAAGTTTGAAAAGAAAACAGTGATATGAGTTCATGAAGATATTCCAGCAAGCATGTTGAAGCTCCTGCTCCTACAGTGGAAATAAACAATTAAAACCCCAAGTTTAGATCTAAACTCCATGTAGGGCAAACATTCAAGGAGAGATGATAACAAAATATTATAAAGCATTACAAAAGAGAGGCATATACCCACTAGTCCTAATAAAATTGAAAGTTAAATAATGTTTTAGAATAGTACTAGATGGAATTTGCATATAAAGTTAAGAACAATTGTATTTGGCCCTTTACCAACTCAACTCACAGGAATGAAAATAAAAGCAGCTTAATGATAAGATTTATTGCAAAGGTTTTTGACTGTAAAAGCAGCACCATACATTCATTGTTCCAATCCCTGTTTTTCAGGTGAGGTCATGAAACTGTATGAGCTCCCCTCTAGGAACATCCCAAGTCCAGTTCTGAGAAACTCTGGGTATTCTTTTCATGTTTAGGCTGGTTTCAGAGTCAGGGTTAACTTGTCTCGCAATAGAAGAAAGTTCTTATTAGAGCTTCCTCTGGTCACTAATTATATGGGTGCATTGAGTTTTATAGGCAAAATGGCATGTTTGCTTTTAAAACTTGGCAATTTTTTATTCACAAATAGCAAATGACATTAATCAACATTTATACTCCAAATGAGGACACTGTTGATATGTCTCCAATGCATTCATTTCAATAAACGCACCACAAAGTATAACTTGATTGTGTTCACAGAATTAATGAAAAAGGAAACATTATTCCTGCATTCTGAACTCAAGTCCTCTTAGAAACAAACTTAAAACCACAGAATTAATCATAAGTGTGTTAACAAATTTTCAATTACTTGAAGAATATAAAGTGTTTGCTGGAGTGCAGAGAGCCTTGGGCTTGATTCCCAATACCCCAAACCCAAGGTGTAGTGATACCTGCCTGCAATTTCAGCAGACTTGGGGTATCCTTGGCTACATAGTAATTAAAGGCCAGCGGGGTCTATGTTGGTCCTGGTTCAAAAGAAAATAAAAGGCTTTGCTCTAAATGCTTAATTAATTGAGAAGCAAACTTTTTGATACTTATTGTACTTTGATACAAACTTTGATACTTATTGCTATTTATTCCTTGTACATATTCTGCTTCCTGTGTTCCATTTGACAACTATGCTTGTTCATTCTTCTACTAGGAACCAGAATGTATAAGGGAAGAAAGACATCTGAGACTAATTAATTTATCATTTCTACCTGGCATGTGGAGGGGAGGCAGGGAGTCATGGATTTCAGGTTAGGAGGTTTAATTTCTTCCTCTTATTTGGGCTTTCCTGTCTGCAACAGATAGGATAATTCAAATGAAGTCTCATCATCTTGCCACGTTTGCATGCGTACATTCACGATTGAGCCAGAGATTCATACTGAGTGTGTTCTCCAATCTTTCTCCATCTTGTTTTTTTGCCTTAGCATCTGCTACTGAACCTGAAACTCACCTATTTAGCTAGAACTTATATATCCTCCTACCTCCACTCCATCAGTGCTTGGATGGTGGCATGCTATCATACCAAACATTTTAAGAGGATGTTGAGGAGCTGAACTTAGGGTTTGACAATAATTCATTTTTTCCAGCCCCTTACAGAGGCTTAAGCTTGTAGTTAAAATGGATTTTAGCTTTCTCTAGTGATAAAAGGTTTCTGAAGTTAAAAAGGACACAAAAGGAGTGTCATTAAAATCTGTGTTTAGCTTTAAACTGGTTCTAACTATATTTCTAAGTATGAAAAGAAATATTTCTTTCTCTACAGAAGTTGTTTGGAACACAAATGTAGGAAAGAGTCTTATCTTATTACTAAGCTTTGAACTTAACAACAGAACATAGATTCCTGAGTCTATAAAAAGATACTACTCAGAGAGACCGAAGTTGAGATTGAGTGACATAAAAGTTGTTTTTCTATCTCACTTTCCTGATGTTTGCTTTATTTGTTATAAGTTTTGCCTGTCCTCATCTAATTTCTCACCCAGACCCTGATCTAAATACCATCTATACAGAGAAATTTAAATTGTAGCATTTGCATGAGGATTTATTCAACTATTTTAAGCCCCCAACTTCTTACTGCTTACTGTTTTAACTTGTATTACATTGAATGAGACTAGAAAAAAAAACAGGAAAAACCAACAAAATAAAATAAAACACTACTGTGCATGATTATGAGTTAAAGAATCTGATACTTTTCTTTTAATATATCTTTAGTTTCTGAAGAAGAGTCATTCATCATTCAACAGGTTTTACTGAGTGCTTATTCTATTGGGAAGTGTTGAGTAGACAGTTTGGAAAAGATAGGGAATTCTTTTTACTGGTGGAGTTTATATTTTATCAGGTGAATACACATAATAAGCATATATATATATATATGCAAATATAAGTACATATCATGTTTTAGCAATGAGGAGTATCATAAAATAACACTTTAATATTAGATAAATGGAATGAAAGAGAATTGAGGATGACCCCAGAATGTTTGGCTAGGTGATTCAAGAGATGGAATTACCTTCTGCTCTGGTGGAAACATAATATATGGACTAAATTTTAGATAGAAGACAGAGTTGTACTTTGGACATCTATAACTACTGGTTGGAACTCAATAGGAGAAGCCAGGAAGAACTTTGCTCATAAACTCTTAAGCTTATGAGAGAGGACCAGACCAACTTAAGAATTGGCCATTCAGGTCTGGAGAAATGGCTCAGCAATTTAGAAGCACATTTATGGAACCTGAGTTCAATTCCCAGCACTCACATTAGACAACTCACAAACACCTTTGCCTCTGGCTCCAAAGTTATCTATCTCCTTGTCTCTGCAGACACCTGCACTCATATGCATATACCCACACACAGTCACAGACATAGAGACAGACACAAAACACAGACACAGACACAGATACAGACATACAGATATACACACAGACACAGATACACACAGACATACATAGACACAGACACATATACTTATAGACACAGACACACTACACATATACATACACAGAAAAAATAAAACAAAAAGAAACAAAAGTCTAGTTGTATAAATAATATTTACAATATAGAACAATACCAGCACTGATGGAATCAGTGTAGAAGATAATGAAGATGATAAGAATTCAGCCGTGATGCTCTCAAAAATGAGGAAGAATTAACACAGGAGACCAAACAAAAGGTTCAGTAAGATATTAAACAAAATGAAAGTATTGAGCCCTAGAATTCAAATGAAAAAGAGTTTTCAAGTTGAGAAATAAGATTAACTAATTCAGACAATGTTGATAGTTCATCAAAGGAGAACCGTGAATGACCAGTGTACTAGTACGGTAAAATGTCACTATGACTATGAAGCATAGGAGAGATGTAATGAATATTTAAAAATGGCGTTTGGTTTGAGAGTGGATGGAGAGAAATCCATATAGATAATACAGAAACAATCTGTCTAAAGTTATTGTAGTGAAGAAAACAGTTGGGAGAAAATAGCAGGAAGCTTTTGTTCTTTTACTTTAGGTCTGAACAAATAGTAGTACATATGTATTCTAATTAGAAAACTCATGTAGACTATAGTATCTAGATGATACAGTGCAGTCAGGAGAGCTGCTGTGATTGTCTCAGGGTAGGCAAGAGACCTACTCCACTGTGGGGAGATAGTTTAGGAGAAAGCAAGGCTGACTTTCCTGTACCAACATGCAGCAGTCAGACAGTATAGGGCAGAGTCTGGGTGAGGAAAGAAAGTATCTTCTGAGAAGTTCAGAATTCTCAGTGGTATATGTGCAGTCCAGATGAATAAGGAGATGACAAGCCACAGGTAGAGAGATAGAGGATATGTGGTCATCTTCACACTGAGAAGAGTGAGGTGATTGGTGAGGAACAAAAGGCTGCACTTCGGATTGTGATAATGAATTCTGAAGTACCGATATATGTGATTAGTTGCCCACAACTTCCATTCTTCAATAAGCAGAAAACTGAATTCAACCAGGCTTGTGGTTTTGCTGAACTGTAGTCAGCGAGTAGGGACAGAATCTTAAAGAGGTCTACAGAAGAACATACTGATAATTAACCACAGAACTTGAACAACAGAAAGAGTAAAGAAAAATTTCAAGACTGGTCAGGGTTGGCATAGAAGAAGGCAGTGCTATTAGAGACTGGTACCTTGAAGATAGCAGCAGCTAGTAGGGAATGATCTAGAAAGACCATGATACAGTCAGACACCGGGATTCATTCATGTTTCATTCTACATTATACCTATAAAAACATGACAATTTAGCAACTGCTTGTTAAATTGCCTGTAAATTATATTTCACATTAGTAGACTGAAGCATTGAACTGAAATACATTTCAGACACAGGAAGAAACACTTGATTTTGGTATGAAGGATATAGATTTTAATTACCTACAATAAGATGAAAGGATAATTGTCTCTTTTCAAACAAACAAAATATAACAGATTTTATAAATGTCAAATTTAAATGATTTAGTGTCCCTTCAAATTTATAAGACACATTTCTTACTTATAAATTTTTGTACAAATGAATATACATAATTATGGGGTGAATACTGAATGATTATGTTTCTGAATTGCACATAAACATAACAAATAATTTACTACGTAGTACAAGTGCTAAATGCTGGGAAAACTACAATGCTGTGTCTTATATAATAAAACAACAGAAACATGGCTACTAAAACATTTTCATCTACATTTTTATTATTACTAGTCTTTGAAATTGTAGTTTTTTTATTCTGAGGAAAGCAGTCAGTTTACTTGTGTGCTAAACACTTTGTATTAGTCTTAGAGGAGTAAAAGATGAAATGTATAGAGAAAGATGTTATATATACTTTATTTCATTCCAAAGAATTTTTTTTTTAACGATAATGTAAGTAAGATTCACCCTGAATGGTCAGGATTTGAAATCAGCATATCTCAAATACTGTTATGCTTGCCTATTCTGAGCAACAGCTATGAAATCTAGGATTTTATCTGCTGTGAGATATAATTTCTACCTATGCATATTCATCAATGCAATACTTAAGGCAGAGTAATTTGCATAGAATTTGATGTGAATTTAACTCTCCTCAGTGTGTTAGCAAGAAGAAATTAGAATTACTGTCTCATTAGAAGAGAGGTGATAGGAGAGCTAAAGAGTGACTCCAGCATTTTCCTGTCCAGGCTTGCTTGGTGTAGCCAACGCTGCTCTTTATTCTTATAAAAACAGTCATTTCTGCAGCACAGATGAGCTCATGTGAACACAGGAAATGTACATTAATCAATTAGAATTGTTCAAAGAAGACAACTAGGATTGTAATAATTATGACTGTAACAAATGAAAAAAATTATATATAAGAATATAGAGCTTAATTTTACTTCATATATTAGTTCCTATAGAAAGCTATTAAGGGTATATGGCACATAGGGCACAAATAGGAACAATCGACTCTATAGACAGGGCGAGGACTGACGAGAGGACTTCAGAGGGCAGTTTGTCGTGCTCTGTAAGGTCAAAGTGAAGGGCATGCATCTGTTGGGTTAGTGAATTGGAGAAGCACCTGGAGGATGCCTTGTGTTCTACCCCTATGGAGACGAAAGACAGACTCAGGAACCACACACGGGAGGTCTTGGTTACTTGTGATAACCTGCTTGTCTCAGTGGCATCACATGGATAGACCATGTAATGGTTTGGTAAAGTTATCAGTGAAGTATGGTCTGGTTACAATCACATAACAGAATCTGCCACTGGGACGTATCTTGAGAAAATTCTGTAAAGTTGTTATGACTTTGACACATAATTTATTCATAGGAGAATACATGTGACTTGGCTCAATTGAATTGATTGACACTGATTCTGTGTTCCCTTTCTTTACTCTAACAGAAGTTTTGAGTATTTCATGAAATGGACTATTTAATAATATTATTTTTGCATTTAATGTTATTTGGATTCTCCCTTCATTTTTAGTAGACTGCTTAACTGAGCATTCCATCCACTTCTATTTTAACAGAAGTCATTGTGGCTCTGAGGACAGTATAAGGTTCAGCTCCTAGTCATAATGGACCAGAAGTGCTACATGGTAGTAGGGACTTAAAATGACTGACACAAGCTCAATTTCATCAAGCTCAATTTCATTTTCTTTAAATTAATCATAAAGATTTACAGACCATATATTTTTAAAAAGGCTACTCTGTGACTCTGGGAAGCCTAATCACTAGCTGAACCCAGAGTGCACTTCAAAGGTGAAGGTATGGCCTTCCTCTTGTCCTAGTTGTAGTTGTAAAACCCAGATGGAAGGGCTGCTGACACGCTCCAGGTTTCATGTCCCTACAAAAACACTAGAGCAGTTACTGAGCTGTGGAGGACACAGGAGATGCAGTTTTGTTTTTCACTGTCATGAAGTTATTTAATGGAGCAAAAGATACTATGAATTTATTTGAACCATCATGGGCAGAAGAGATTCTACAGACAGGGAAAGTAGACATAAGGTGAAAGGCAGTGATTATTAAGATGTTATGCAGTAACGAAGTAGGGAATTTTATAGGACAGTGTACCGACAAGCACAATTATTGCATATTGATTATGAACACATGCTGACATTTCTCCATCACCCATTCAAAGCATCCCAAAGTAACATTCCTGAGAATTTACAGTGCAGACAACTGAGGTTTCTTTTTCTCTTTCAACGTTCTCAAAGATTTAAAGATTTTTAAAAATCCGTTAACTGCTTCCTCCTGGGAGTCTGGAAAAGAGAGTTTTCCTTTCCTCCTGCAGATAGAGAATGTGATTTATCTCCTCTTTTATAGTGCTTCAGGAAGGGGTGGGATAATTGGCACATCAGTAACACACATAATAACCCTTCAGCTATGATTGCCTCTCATTTTAACTAACAATAGTGATTTTGCTCACCATGGTGCTGCACATATCCATTCATGTATAGAAGTAAGTTTTTGAGGATGAGAGAAAAATCCACTAAATTGATGAAGAATTAGGAAGCACTTTCAAATTAATTCATTTTCATTAAAGTCCTTAGATTATGGTGTCATTGTCTCTAAAAAGCTATGACAAATCAGCAATCAGACTTGAAATAATATCACTGACTAATTAAATCGTATCATTTGTTATCTAACTTCACCAAATAAAACAATTACTCTACTATGGCCATGAATCAGCTCCAAGTCAACTTAGACTACTTATTTAGACATTACAATATCATGAAATGCAGTGCTCTCCGATTTGTACAGATTTAA
>JADRCD010173185.1:0-12779 GCA_019843815.1 Montemys delectorum | reverse complement strand
AGCATGTAGGCCATTAGGAGTGGGCCTTTGAAGGTTGTATCTCCCTTCAGGTCTGGTATAGTTCTTTCTATGCCAGGGTCAGCCCCTTTCATGCCAGTCTCTGCCACAGTCAGACGCTCTTGACTGCACAGTCTTACAGTCACACACCTACTCTGCCATGCCTGTGCTACAATGATGCAGTGTGCTTTCTTAAACTATGAGCCAAAATAAGCCCCTTTCTCTTATCAGCTGTATCTGTTGGGTGCTTTTGTTACAGTGACAAATACCTAATAAGAACTTACAATGTCCACAATAACTTGAAGTGAGGATTTTCAGTTTTGCTTAGAACTGCCTAGTGGTCCCTCAATGGGACCATGCCATTTTGGATTCACACTATTGATGGATGAGAGCTAATGGTTCCTAGTATCATTGGTGTTTAGCATTGACTTTGAGATGTTTTATTTGAGCTATCTTAAAAGGATATGGTAGAATCCTATTGTTTTAATTTGCAATTTTATAATGACAAATGATAGCCAATCAATTTTATATGTATAATTTACTTCTGTGTATCTTTGGTGAGGAATCTGTTTAGGTTTGTTGCCCATTTAAAAAATATTATATTTTTTATATTAAATGTTTTCTTTATTTGTATTTCAAATGTTCTCCTGTTTGCTGGTTTCCCCTCCAAAATACCCACTATTCCCTCCCTCCTCCCCCTGCTCACCAACCCACCCTCTCCCGCTTCCTGGCCCTGGCATTCCCCTACACTGGGGCATAGAGCCTTCACAGGACCAAGGGCCTCTCCTCCCACTGATGACTGACTAGGCCATCCTCTGCTACGTATATAGTTGGAGCCATGAGTCCCACCATGTGTACTCTTTGGTTGGTAGTTTAGTCCCTGGGAACTCTGGGGAGGGAGTACTGGTTAGTTCATATTGTTGTTCTTCCTATGGGGCTGCAAACCCCTTCAGCCTCTTGTGTCCTTTCTCTAGCTCCTTCATTGGGGACCCTGTGCTCAGTCCAATGGATGGCTGTAAGCTTCTACTACTGTATTAGTCGGGCACTGGCAGAGCCTCTCAGGAGAGAGCTATATCAGACTCCTGTTAGCAAGCACTTGCTGGCATCCACAATAGTGTATGGGTTTGGTGACTGAATATGGGAAGGATTCCTAGGTGGGACAGTCTCTGGATTATCCTTCCTTCAGTCTCTGCTCCATACTATGTCTCTGTAACTCCTTCCATGGGTATTTTGTTCCCCCTTCTGAGAAGGATTGATGTGTACACACTTTGGTCTTCCTTCTTCTTGAGTTTCTTGTGGTTTGTGGATTATATCTTGGGTATTCTGAGCTTCTGGGCTAATATCCACTTATCAGGGAGTGCATACCATGCATGTTCTTTCGTGATTGGGTTACCTCACTCAGGGTGATATCCTCCAGATCCCTCCATTTGCCTAAGAATTTCTCAAATTCATTGTTTTTAGTAGCTGAGTAGTATTCCATTGTGTAAATGCACCACATTTTCTGTACCCATTCCTCTGTTGAGGAACATCTGTGTTGTTTCTAGTTTCTGGCTATTATAAATAAAGCTGCTATGAACATGGTGGAGCATGTGTCCTTATTACATGTTGAAGCATCTTCTGGGTATATGCCCAGGAGTGGTATAGCTGGGTCCTCTGGTAGAACTATGTCCATTTTCCTGAAGAACAGCCAAACTGATTTCCAGAGTGGTTGTACCAGCTTGCAATCCCACCAGCAATGAAAGAGTGTTCCTCTTTCTCCACAACCTTGCCAGCATCTGTTGTCACCTGAGTTTTTGATCTTAGCCATTCTGACTGGTGTGAGGTGGAATCTCAGGGTTGTTTTGATTTGCATTTCCCTGATGACTAAGTATATTGAACATTTCTTTAGGTGCTTCTCAGCCATTTGATATTCGACAGTTGAGAATTCTTTGTTTAGCTCTGTACCCCATTTTTAATAGGGTTATTTGGTTCTCTGGAGTCTAATTTCTTGAGTTCTTTGCATATATTGGATATTAGCCCTCTATCAGATATAGGGTTGGTAAAGATCTTTTCCCAATCTGTTGTTTGTCATTTTGTCCTATTGACAGTTTTCTTTGCCTTAGAGAAGCTTTTATGAGATCCCATTTGTCAATTCTTATCTTAGAGTATAAGCTATTGGTGTTCTGTTTCGGAAATTTTCCCCTGTGCCCATGTGCTAGAGGCTCTTCCTCATTTTCTCTTCTATTAGTTTCAGTGTATCTGGTTTTATGTGGAGGTCCTTGATCCACTTGGACTTGAGCTTTGTACAAGGAGATAGGAATGGATTGACTTGCATTCTTCTACATGCTAACCGCCAGCTGAGCCAGCACCATTTGTTGAAAATGCTGTCTTTTTTCCGCTGGATGGTTTTAGCTCCTTTGTCAAAGATCAAGTGGCCACAAGTGTGTGGGTTCATTTCTGGGTCTTCAATTCTATTCCGTTGATTTATCTGCCTGTCACTGTACCAGTACCATGCAGTTTTTATCACAATTGCTCTGAAGTACAGCTTAAGGTCAGAGATAGTGATTCCACCAGAAGTTCTTTTATTGTTGAGAGTAGTTTTTGCTATCCTAGGTTTTTTTCTTATTCCAGATGAATTTGCAAATTGCTCTTTCCAACTCTGTGAATAATTGAGCTGGAGTTTTGATGGGGATTGCACTGAATATGTAGATTGCTTTTGGCAAGATGGCCATTTTTACTATATTAATTCTGCCAATCCATGAGCATGGGAGATCTTTCCATCTTCTGAGATCTTCTTCGATTTCTTTCTTCAGAGACTTGAAGTTCTTGTCATACAGATCTTTACTTGCTTAGTTAGAGTCACTCCAAGGTATTTTATATTATTTGTGACTATTGTGAAGGGTGTTATTTCCACAATTTCTTTCTCAGCCTGTTTATCTTTTGTGTAGAGGAAGGCCACTGATTTGCTTGAGTTAATTTTATATCCAGCTACTTTGGAGTTCTCTGGTAGAATTTTTGTGGTCACTTAAGTATACTATCATATCATCAGCAAATAGTGATAATTTGACTTCTTCCTTTACAATTTGTATCCCTTTGATCTCCTTTTGTTATCTAATTGCTCTGACTAGGACTTCAAGTACTATATTGAATAAGTAGTGAGAGAGTGGGCAACCTTGTCTAGTCCCTCATTTTAGTGGGATTGCTTCAAGTTTCTCACCATTTAGTTTGATGTTGGCTACTGATTTTCTGTATATTGCTTTTACTATGTTTAAGTGTGGGCCTTGAATTCCTGATTTCTCCAAGACTTTTATCATGAAAGGTTGTTGAATTTTGTCAAATGCTTTCTCAGCCTCTAATGAGATAATCATATGGTTTTTTTCCTTTGAGTTTGTTTATATACTGGATTATGTTGATGGATTTCCATATATTGAACCATCCCTGCATCCCTAGGATGAAGCCTACTTGAACATGATGGATGATCATTTTGATGTGTTCTTGGATTCAGTTTGTGAGAATTTTATTGAGTATTTTTGCATCGATATTCATAAGGGAAATTTGTCTGAAGTTATCTTTCTTTGTTGGGTCTTTGCGTGGTTTAGGTAACTGTGCCTTCATAGAAAGAATTGGGTAGAGTACCTTCCATTTCTATTTTGTGGAATAGTTTGAGGAGTATTCTTTGAAGGTCTGATAGAATTCTCGACTAAACCTGTCTGGTCCTGGGCTTTTTTTGGTTGCTAGACTATTAATGACTGTTTCTATTTCTTTAGGGGATATGGAACTGTTAAAATCATTTATATGATCTTGATTTAACTTTGGTACCTGGTATCTGTCTAGAAAATTGTCCATTTCATCCTAGTTTTCCAGTTTTGTTGAGAATAGACTTTTGTAGTAGGATCTGGTGATTTTTTTGATTTCCTCAGCTTCTGTTGTTACACCTCTCTTTTCATTTCTGATCTTGTTAATTAGGGTACTGTCTCTGTGCCCTCTAGTTTTTGTGGCTAAGAATTTATCTATTTTGTTGATTTTCTCAAAGAACCAGCTCCTGGTTTGGTTGATTCTTTGTATAGTTCTTTTTGTTTCCACTTGGTTGATTTCAGCCCTGAGTTTGATTATGTCTTGCCGTTTGCTCCTCTTGGGTGAATTTGCTTCTTTTTGTTCTAGAGCTTCCAGATGTACTGTCAAATTGCTGGTGTATGCTCTCTCCAGTTTCTTTTTGGAGGCACTCAGAGCTATGAATTTGCCTCTTAGGACTGCTTTCATTGTGTCCCATAGGTTTGGGTATGTTGTGGCTTCATTTTCATTAAACTCTAAAAAGTCTTTAATTTCTTTCTTCATTTCTTCCTTTACCAAGTTATCATTGAGTATCGTGTTCTTCAGCTTCCACATGTATGTGGGCTTTCCATTATTTATGTTGTTATTGAGGAACAGCCTTAGTCTGTGGTGATCTAATAGGATGCATGGGATTATTTCAATCTTCTTGTATCTGTTAAGGCCTGATTTGTGACTAATTATATGGCTAATTTTGGAGAAGGTACCATGAGATGCTGAGAAGAAGGTATTTCCTTTTGTTTTAGGATAAAATGTTCTATAGATATCTGTTAAATCTGTTTGTTTCACATCTTCTGTTAGTTTTACTGTGTCTCTGTTTAGTTTCTGTTTCCATTATCTCTCCATTGATGAGAGTAGGGTATTGAAGTCTCCCACTGTTATTGTGTGTGGTGCAATTTGTACTTTGAGCTTTAGTAAAGTTTCTTTTATGAATGTGGATGCCCTTGCATTTGGAGCATAGATGTTAGAATTGTGAGTTCATCTTGGTAGATTTTACCTTTGATGAGTATCAAGTGTCTCTCCTTATCTTTTTTGATCACTTTAGGTTGAAAGTCGATTTTATCTAATATTAGAATGGCTACTCAAGCTTGTTTCTTGGGACCATTTGCTTGGAAAATCATTTTCCAGCCTTTTATGCTGAGGTAGTATCTGTCTTTATCACTGAGGTGGGTTTCCTGTATGCAGCAAAATGTTGAGTCCTGTTTACATATCCAGTCTGTTAGTCTATGTCTTTTTAGTGGGGAATTGAGTCCATTGATATTAAGAGATATTAAGGAAAAGTAATTGTTGGTTCCTGTTATTTTTGTTGTTAGAGTTGGAATTCTGTTCATGTGGCTATCTTCTTTTAGTTTTGTTGAAAGATTACTTTCTTGTTTTTTCTAGGATGTAGTTTCCTTCCTTGTGTTGGGAGTTTTCCATTTATTATCCTTTGTAGGGCTGGATATGTGGAAAGACATTGTGTAAATTTGGTTATATCATGGAATACTTTGGTTTCTCCATCTACATTAATTGAGAGTTTTGCTGGGTATAGTAACCTGGGCTGGCATTTGTGTTCTCTTAGGATATGTATGACATTTGTCCAAGATCTTCTGGCTTTCATAGTCTCTGGCAAGAAGTCTGCTGTAATTCTGATAGGTCTGCCTTTATATGTTACTTGAGCTTTTTCCCTTACTGCTTTTAATATTCTTTCTTTCTTTCTTTTCTTTTCTTTTCCTTTCTTTTCCTTTCCTTTCCTTTCCTTTCCTTTCTTTTCTTTTCTTTTCTTTTCTTTTTTTTGCATTTGATGTTTTGATTATTATGTGACAGGAGGAATTTCTTTTCTGGTCCAAACTATTAGGAGTCCTGTAGGCTTCTTGTATGTTCATGGGCATCTCTTTCTTTAGGTTAGGGAAGTTTTCCTCCTTGATTTTGTTGAAGATATTTACGGGCCCTTTAAGTTGGAAATCTTCACTCTCTTCTATACCTATTATCCTTAGGTTTGGTCCTCTCATTGTATCCTGGATTTCCTGGTTGTTTTGGGTTAGGATCTTTTTGCCTTTTGCATTTTCTTTGATTGTTGTATCAATGTTTTCTGTAATATCTTATGCACCTAAGATTCTCTCCTCTATCTCTTGTATTCTGTTGGTGATGCTTGCTTCTATGGCTCCTGACTTCTTTCCTAGGTTTTCTATCTCCAGAGTTGTCCCCCTTTGTGATTTTTTTATTGTCTCTAGTTCCATTTTTAGATCCTGGATGGTTTTGTTCAATTCCTTCACCTGTTTGGTTGTGTTTTCCTGTAATTCTTTAAGGGATTTTTGTGTTTGCTATTTAAGGGCTTCTACCTGTTTACCTGTGTTCTCCTGTATTTCTTTAAGGGAGTTATTTATGTCTTTCTTAAAATCCTCTATCAGCTTCATGATATATAATTTTAAATCCGAATGTTGTTTTTCAGTGTGTTGGGGTATACAGGACTTGCTATGTAGGAGTATTGGGTTCTGATGATGCCAAATAGTCTTGGTTTCTGTTGGTAGCATTCTTGCGTTTGCCTTTCTACATCTGGTAATCTCTAGTGTTAGATGTTCTTGCTGTCTCTGGCTGGAGCTTGCTCCTCCTGTGGGTTTGTAAGCTTGTGTCAACACTTACAACACTTACAGGAGACCAGCTCTCTCCTGGCAGGACCCATGCACAGAGGGCTGTGGAATAGCCCCATCTTCTGGGTGCAGATGGACGAATAAAGGACCCTGTCCCAGCTGCTCTGCTGCTTCTGTGGCCTGTGTGCTCCTGGCTGGTCAAAAATATTATTTCTTACTGTTGAGTTTTAAGAGTTTATATATTTTAGACAGCAATTCTCCCCTTCTTCCTCCTGTTTCTTTTTCTCTCTTCCTGTTTTCCCCCTTTCCTCTCCCTTTTCTTTTTCTTGAGATGGGAACTGGCTGTGTGGCCCCAGTTGGCCTCTAACTAAAGATCCTCAGTTTGACATGAGTGTACCATAACACAGGGCTAGACCACACTTCTTTATCAGATATGTCCTCCCCAAATGTGGCTTATAGTTTCTTTCTTTTGACAGTCTCTCACAGAGGAGACATTTTCCATTTTAAGGAAGTTCAGCTTATCAACTATTTCTTTCTTGAATCATACTTTTGACATTATACATGAGCAAAGGTCACTGTCCCCTGGGTCACATAGACTTTCTCTTGTGATACCTTCTAAGTTGTTCATAGTTATTCAATTTGCATTTAGGGGATTTCCCTGCTTTGGATAGTCTAAAATTCATGTTGACACTTCACTGCTGTTCTAACGAGACTAAGAGGCAGCATCTTTAAATGTCTGTTTGGTCACAAGAGTACTGCCTTAATGAGTAAGTAGATCATGCTGCTAGTAGGAGTGGGTTCCTGATAAGAGCATGCTCCTATTTCCTCTTACTTGTTTCCTGCCAAGGCTGACTCAGCACAAAGACCCTCTGCAGACTACAGTGACATACTTTCAGGCTTTTCAGCTTCCAAACCAGCACATTAAAGATACTGCCATGGTTTACAATTGATCTAGTCTGTGCTACTCAGATGCAGCAGTAGAAAATGCTAATAATCATTTTGGAGTTAATTTTATGAGAAGACTGGAGTCCTTATTCAGATTCAGCAATTTTGGATGTCGTGCTATTTAAATACCATTTATTGAAAAACATCATCCCTTCTCTGCTGACCTACCTTTGCCCCCTTTTTTTTTTTTTCCAGAGACCATTTGAGTGTATTTATGTGGGTCTATTTATGGCTTCTTTGTTACATTCTATTGATCTCTTTATTCCTTTGCAGCACCATGTTGTGGAGATTCTTGTATGATAATTTCAGCTCTTCAAGTCACGTATGGTGGATTCCTTGACTTTGTAGCTCTCCGATATCCGTATTGAGTATCAATAGTGGGTTGGCTATTCTGGACCTTTCATCTTTCAAAATAGTTTGAGAATTAGTTCCTTTATAGCTGTAAAATAACTATGTAGATTTAATTTGGGCTTGATTTGTAAAATTACATCACATCAAGAAGAACTGGCATCCTGGCTATCATATTTCTTTTTTTGTGTGTGACAATAACACACAAGAACTTTATTTAAAGTGTCCCTTTAGATAAAATTCTGAGAACACTACGGTATCATTGAGTCTGGCCATCAGGAGTGCTCTCTGTGCTCCTTACACATCTCCACATTTCTCTGCTGCCTTCCACCTCTGGTAACCATTCTTTAATTCTATATCTCTATGTATTTGGCATCTTACTTTTGAAGTTACGCAACATGCATGTTCAGATAAACATGCTTTAAAAGATATGGCCTTCTCCCTTTGGAGTCTGGCTTCTTTTATTCTGCACAATATCCTCTGGATACAACAATATTATTACAAATGGGAGGATATCCTGCCAAATAATATTCATTGTATGCACACACACACACACACACACACACATCAACATATATATTTTCCCATCCCTCAATAGCTAAGGGTATATTTCAAGACCACCTTCAGTACCTGAAACCACAATAGTGCTGAAAACTATGTATAGAAGTTCTTAGTAGTTGTGGACTATATGTATACAGTGTATAACCATTGTATGTAGGACTACCAGTGATAGAGGTGGCCACTAAGCAGCCAATAGGCAGATAGTGTGAACTACGTAGATATTTTGAACAACGTGTTTAGTTGTGTTCCTGCTTGACAGAGAAATGATATAAAACTCCAGCATCTACTTAGCACAGCAGACAATTCACACAGTTATGAATTTTTCCTGAAAATTTCCATTCGATATTTTCTGATTGACTAATCACCTAACCTGAACAAAGGGAAACCATGTATGTGTGTATGTAGAGAGAGAGAGAATATTAACATTATTTATTCACTCATTCATTTATAGAAAGTAGGGTTGTTTGCAAATATTAGTTCTTGTGAATGAAGCCACAATGATGCCAGATATAATCATATAGGAAGATAGATTTCCTTTTGAGGTGGTGATTTTTTAATTTGAGTATGTAGTAAGGGTACCAAAAGCTGATTCATTGCTCATTATACTAATTCATTGTATTAATCCTGCATGAAACTCCATGCTTATAAAGAGTATGTATTCTGTTCGTGACAAGTAGAGCACCCCATACATGTTTGTAGGGTCATTGTCTGTATAAAGACATTTATAGTCCGTTTCCTTCCTTATTCCTGTCTTGTTAAACTATGCACTATTAAAAATGAGATATTAAAGTCCCTTTATTGAATTTTTATTCCTTCATGCTGATTAATATTTGAATATGTAGGTACTCAGATGCTGTTTGCATCTATGTTTATAACTATTATATCCTCTGGATGATTAATATCCTTATCATAAATCCAGGCCTTCTTTCTCTCTTGTTAAAGCTTGAAGTATATTTTATCTGATACATGTCATCCCTGGCTCTCTCTTGATTACTGTCTGCAAGAGCCTTCTTTCTCTCTCTCTCAGTTCTACTCAATGTGTTCTTCTTAAAGCATGTCTCCTGTCAGCAACATTTATTTGGGCCTGTTTCTTGTGTGTGTGTGTGTGTGTGTGTATGTGGGGATTGTGAGCCCAGCCTTTTGTTTTTTGTTTTTTCTAACAGCTGAGCCATCTCTCCAGCACAGAGCCTTGCTTCTTACTAATTCTGTGTCTTTGAATTGTGCCTTTCATTCGTTGACACTGAGGTTTGACGATAGGCAAAGTCTTCCTCCGGCCACTTTGTTAATTGCTTTCCAGATGTTTGTGGGGCCTTCGCTCCTCTCTTCCTTTCTTTTCTACCCTTCTGACTTGTCAGTTTCTGTGATGCCAAACTTGGATTCTTCTTACTTTCTCATTTGCCTATGCATTGTGGATTTATGTCTTGTGGCCATCATGGAGTGTGTACTAATAATGTAGTTATTATAGTTATCATAGAGTATTTTAAGTTTATTGTAAAGTAATTTCACTTACATTCAGACACACACTTCAGCTAAAATTTATACATTTGCGGCCACAAGTTCTCTATTTTCTAGTGCTATGTACTCCTTAACTCCACATCTGGCTACCTTTGTTGCCTAGAGATAGGAAAGATTTACACAGTACCATTGTAGTCTTGGATTTTGAATTCTGTACTTGAGTTTGACTGTGAACTTACACCAACTAGTGGGTTTCACACCTTAATGTGGTTATGTGTTTTCACGATAATAATTATTATTCTTTTGTTCTGTAGCTGAAGGGGACCTTCCCAGGCAGGCGATGCTATGGCTCCTCAGAGCAGCCATATTGGCATGCTTTTCCTTCATGTTTGTACAACTCAAGTCCTTCAATCAGGAGAGGAAGTGTGGGGTAGTCTCTGTTCTTTACTCAACATGAACACACCTACATCTCTGCACATGTATGTGGCTTTCTCTATTCCCATTTATTCCAGTATTACCAAAGCCTGCTGTGGACATCTCTTTGTCTAGTTCTTATTTTTAAAGTTTTGGTTAGCCTACTTTGTTCCATCTGTTACTCACTGCCTTGGGCATGTTGTTAAACAATTGCTCTTGATTAGTTCCAACAAATTCCCACAAGCAAAGGGCAATCTGTATTGGTTGAGCTCTGAGTCAGGTTAAAACGAAGAGGAATTTTTCCAAGACCCATCTGACGTGTGCAATCCGATGTCTGCCTCTTCCCATGGCTGCTGCTGGTTTTACATTGCAATTGTTTACAGACTATTGGTTGTCAAAGGTTTCTGAGAAGGCAGAAAGCACGAGTACAAATTGGGCAAGCTAAACTCTGACCAAATTCACTCTTCTTTCCCCCATTGAAGCCACTTCTATTTGAGTCAATGCTCCATGCGTTGATGGAAATATTTCGCTCTCTTTTTTTCAGAAGTCCATCAGAATGGATTCTGTTTGCCTAAATTCTCCCAGTTGCAATGAAGAGAGATATTTGAGGACATAGTTACTTTATTCTTAGTAGAAACTTGTGGGACTTTGGAAAAGAGGTGAAATGTGGTCCAGCTGAGGCTTTGCAGAGCTGTGGCCACCCTGACAATCAGCCTCTCACAGTCCTGGTGATAAGAGCTGCTGCTTAGTGGGGACCTGGAGGGCTTGCTGTTGTGAGCACACAGACATCACAGTTTCAGTGCCTTGGAAGTTTCTCTCAAACACACAGAGAATGCAATTCACGTTTTAAGAATAAACTAAAACAGGTGAGCACTGTGATATTTTTGGAACAGCACATTATCAACTTCACAATAGACAGTAGACTTGACTAAGGGCATCTTCGTGGAGCCCCCCCCCCCAAGTCATCAAAAACATACGACACACCAAAAGACTTTAATATTTATAGAATGTGGCAATTGAAAAATTACAGGTGAAAACCTCTTTGATTATAAATAATTGACTCTCTTGATTTATATATTTTGCTAACAGTAGAGTTGGCATGTGGATTGGCATGTGGTTTTCTCCTCCGAATGGCAGCTAGGGTTACTCACAGATACAACTCAAAGTCCTGTAATCCCAGAGGTGTTGGCCGGTAGATATATATTCAAGGATTGGAGATCTTCACTGGAGATAAGAAAGTTCTGAAGTTGAATGATGCACTTAAAAGTGCAATTTCCTGCAGATGAGGCATCTGCCTTCCTCTCTCCACTGCTCACTGTTTATTGCTTGAACAAAGCTTCCTTCCTTTCTCAAATACCTAGCTTATTCATACACACACACACACACACACACACACACAGAGCCTCTGTTAGTCATTGACCAGTTCAGGAACATGGCAAGTAACTTCACCAGACAGATGAATCTTACATTAGTCATCCTTGTCGAAAAAAAAAAAAATCCACCACAGCTACTATAAGTATTGGGTGGAATTCTGATGAAAATCAAGACATATGCAGTTTCAAATTGTCTCCCCTTAAATATTTACGCTCAGTGATCATGACTGATATCACCAATAATAGATATCGTAGTGGCATTAGAAGCTCTTCTATAGGATGCACTGGGAAGGACACATCTTTTACTGGCCAGCATGAACAACATTGGACAAATCATAAGAACATAGCAGAAAAATCAAGTCTACAAATAAGCTCCCAGGGTGCATCAGAGGAGTCAAAGCCATAGAGACAAAGACTCATGGAGGGGAAAATACTAAGGAGAGATAGATCTAAATGAAGTGTGTGTGTGTGGGGCGGTTCTTGGCTGGATACTGAGCCAGGACAATGGAGGGGAGAAGAAAATTGATGGCATTAAATAAGGGCACAGTTAGCAAGTAGTGTTGTATCTATGCCTGTTTGATTGCTTTGATCATGATGCTAAAGATACCCAAGGTCACGTCTCGACATGAACATCAATGAGGAGCTGTCAGCAAATCTTCATAAAACTTCTACCACTTCTGTAAGTCTAACAACAGCTACAAAACCAAACCAAAAGCAAAAACTGAATGGTAAGTGGCTGTGCACATTTTCATCATCTCAATGGGTCTTTATTAGTTATTTTATTAGTTAGTCCTAGGTATTAGGTATTAGTCCTTAGTATTTTTGCCATTATAACTCATGAATTGATAGTTTTGGGTTTAATGAGACTATGACTGATGTAGACTAAGGGTTGGAGCAAGCCGAGAAACTGAGGAGGAGAATGCAGAGACAGCACTGTATTCTCATAGTCTCACGATACTTTTTCAAAGTCTAGGTTGCACCTTGCTTTGTGTTTGCAATGCATTACACACTGATGTTGCTGTCGAACTAACATGCTTTACAATGGATGTGGGATTTTACTTAGGACATTTTTCGTCTCCATGTTGTGTGGAATAGAAGGCTGGCTGTTTAACCCTACACATTTGATGCTGTAGCTGGAATTCTTCCTCGGGCACTTCCGAATCTATTTCCTATAGATCACCTTAAGAGCTTAAACACTGGGAATTTGATTTTGTTGATTTCCCATAGTTAAGAGATTTTGGGATACAAATGCAATGGAGACACCTGGAATAATAGATTGGTCCATGTAATCTCAGATGAGCCATGGACA